>JAAWXA010000053.1:1441595-1497748 GCA_038090715.1 Florisuga fusca
GGGGGGGGATTGGGACAGTTTTGTAAGCAGGGGTGGGGGCACAGTGGTCCCTAGAAACCAGAAGCAAAGAAGGAAGAGGAAGAATTTTCCATTTTCCCCAAAAGCTCCCAAAGTCAAGAGGAGGAATTTGAAGGCTTTTGGGGTACCAGTATCACTAAACCTGGTCTGGATCTGTGGTCTCTAGAGACTTGTTATGTGAAGGCAGGGACTGAATCTAGGGTACAGAAAATAGAATGCAAAGCCACGATGATCAGAATTTGTGTTTCTCAGTGCAATAATGGATTTGCCTTGAACTTAGGCCACATGGTCCTAAAAAGTTGGTGACCAGGCACAGAGGGCTCCAGAAGCAGGCTTACATAGTCTGCAGCCAGGGGAAGATCTTGGGGAAGTGGGGGGTGTAGAAGGCACCTGATGACACCCATGGGCAACTGCATCATCTCCTTCCCATCCAAGTTCTGCAGTGGTGGGAGCTGAACCAGAGCTTTCCCACCTGGGGATGCAAAGGGATGGAAAAGGGGTGTCAGGATGGGTGGGAGTGACCTCCTTAGGGTGCCAAGGGGACTTGGAACCATGGTTGAGAAATCCTGGTGGATCTTGAAACCTGCTGACACAACCTATGATTCATGTGCTTCTCCTGACACGCTGTGATTCACACGTTTGCCTCTTCTTCTCAGCCCTGCTCCCTACCACTGCACCCCCTCCCATCCTTACCCAGCTCCCTGCCTCGGTCCAACGGTGCAGATGTATGTGTGAAGTGGAGCTCTTGACTGTAGCATTTTATTAAAAAAAAAAAAAAAAAAAAAAAAAAAAAAAAAAAACCAAAAGAAACACAACAACAACAAAAACCCAACCCCCACAACGTTGTCCTTTAAGAGAGAGAATAAAGTTTTCACAGTGGCACTGAGGCAGGTCAAGTGTTTTTCCTGACAGCAGTCTCATTCTTCTTGCAAGAGAAGGGAAATAAAGTGGTGGGGGTGTGATCGAGGCACAGAGCATGGCCACAACCCATGCCCGAATCTGTCTCCTTTCAGATGCATCTGAACTTGTCCCTTCTAATAAATCCAGCGTTGGGTCCAGCTTTGGGGACTGTCAGGACTTGGACTTTCACCAATATTCTTGGTTTGTGCATCTGGGTATTCCCAGCCTCCTCCCCACAGATCCAAACTTGAGGCTCCTGTTTATGCAGACTTATTCCCTCCTACAGAGAAAAATTTAAAAAGCAGCTTCTCAACTCCTTCCACCCCAAAACTCCTCATATCCAGAGCACCAGGACAGCTCCAATTATGCCAACTCCCCTTATGCCAACAAAAGCTCAGCTGAGTTTCAGGATGGGCACTGCCAGCAGAGCAGGTTTCATACTTTAAGTTTTCACAATCAAATTCCTTCCTTCCAGCTTGGAGAGAGAATTGCTGGCTGCTGGCAAAGTTTCATTATAGGCACTTTTACACTGAAACAGAGGCCAGTTTCAAAAAATCCATCGAGCAAAGAAAAACCTTTTAGTGCAATAATCAATGAGAAGACTTTTACTCCCAGAACAGAAAGTTTAAAATGCTCGGAGAGCTTGGTTTCAAAAAATAACAGGAGCAATATTTGGTACTGGAGGGTGGGGGGGACAGAAACAACCCTACCACAGCTATCTCACAGAATTCTATTCCCCAGTGGGTTGCTTTAAGGAAGGAAACACAAAAAGACATGTCAACCCCTTCCTGCCGGCACAGACATAAAAAACCCCCCCACAACCAAAACCAAAACCAAACAAACCCAGCACACACAAAAGTTGCTCATTTGGAGAAATTTCAGACAATTGCCATTTGAAGAAACAGAGCAGCTAGCGGGAGCAGAGATCCAGGATACAAAGGATGCTCCATTGTCAAAAGTGATGTGGGAGCCACAGTTACTAGGAGACCAGGATGGGCCATTATTCGGGCTTGGGAGAAGAGAATTCCTGCTAGAGGAGTCAGAACCTGAGCTCAGAAAGAGAGATTTCGCTGAGCTGGAGGGCTAAAGATCCCAGAGAAAAAAATAAAAATCTCCACACCCAAAATCTGTCTCACCCCCTGCTACAGGGAGAGCATTTGCACCGACTCATTTGGTAAAGTCTCCCTTGGTAGAGATGAAGTCAAGGTGTACTTGAGGGCATTCACATCTACCCCGTGATTGTTTGCTTTGTGGGGTGTTGCTCAAGCTATGCTGCTTGGCCATGGAGTTGTTTCTGCTTCTTGGAGGAGGAGTTCAATCCCTGTGACTGCCTCTGCTGGGATATTACACAAGGAGCCAAGGTTCAATTTTTCTCTCCATTAGTAGGTGGACAGGAAAAAAAAAACACAACAAAAAAACACCCCCCCCAAAAAAAAAAAAAAACCACAAAACCAAACCAAAACAGATTTGGGGGTGGGGAGTTAAAATTTATCCAAATGAAGTTCCATGAGTTGCAAAAGTTCATTACAAAAGAAGCAGCATATAATGACAGTGGAAAGCAGATTTCAAAAGTCCTCAGTGGCACCAGGGTTCAGCAAAGTGCCACAGAACTATTCACAGGCATTTTTGCAATTAGAGCCTCTCTCCATTTCTAAAATGCAACCTCTCATCATCTTTGATAACTCAGTGGACAGCCAATCTCTGTCTCCAAAGCAGGAAAAGCCCTGATGGGAGCTACTTACTGCTGTCATCTACAACCACACAGCCCATGTTCTCCATCTCCAGTAATTAGCTCTCTTTAGTTTGTTAATACTTTCTCCTCTTCCCCACAAAATCTTCCTAATTTAAATTTCATGCATCTCGCAGCCGAGCTAACCTGTGCTCCAGCACATTTAGAAACTGGCTTCCCAGAACCCTCCAGAAGTCAATCAGCAGCCCCCAGCCATTAATTGATCTTATTAAGGCTGGTGGGGACCAGTCAATATGGGGTCCCCAGGAGGAGGATTAGATGAGTCAGGACCAAAAATAATCAGGAGCCAATGGATTTGTTGGGAGCCTCTCTCCATCCCAGGGTGGTGGCTTCCATCTCTTCTGCCTCCTCTGGCTTTAAGGACTTAAGTGTTGAGACTTTCACCATCTTCTTAAAAAGCTGAGGAATATTTGAGTAATTCTCAACTCTGCCCAGTCCAAGCATTCCACTGTTCATTTTGCCCTGTATCTTAACAAATAATTTGGACTCATCAGACTCAAAGAATCCCAGATACATCTCTCTGGAGGTCCCTGGGACCTCCTCACGCTTTGTAATCTTCCATTCAATCAGATCTTGGTTTTCTACAGTTTCCTACTTACCATATCCAAAAACCCAGACTCTTGTGGCCAGCTATCACCTCCAAAATGTGCTAATGCATTGCTCCAGGATTTCAGAAAGGACAAATCTCACAGGAAGGTGCAATTTAATGCAAGGCTGGCACAACCGGACCCTTCTCACTGCTATGACAGCTTCAAGGCATCAGTTTTCCTCACCTCAGGGTCAGGCAGGTTTGGTTTGGTTTTTTTCCCAAACATTTTTAGCAGGTTCCAGTTAGATGCCAAAATCTCAAAGAAGAAGGAAGTTTGTTATGAAAAGCTTCAGTATAAATTCATGAACAACAAAAGGTTGTTGCTACAGGAGCCCTCCTTGATGTGAGAATTTTACATTGCAGAGCTGCCAACCTTTGAGGTTTTCACCAGAACTTGGAAATATTTGGAGGAGTTCCCGGAGCAGCAGCTATTGCAGCTACTTGGTTACTCCAGAACTTCAGCTTCCAGGAAAACAAATCAGCTTCATCACACACAAAAAACCCCCTAAGAAAACGGGATTTCTAGAGGCTTAGATGTCAAAACACAAATATAAACCTCAATCTGCATTACATCCAGCTCACTTTATGATCTGACTCAAATTTTAGGAACTTTTTGGGCTGGCTATACTGACGTTCCTGCAGCTGGGTGAGTGCATAGTATGTTGTTTGGAGGTCACTGGAAGCTCAAAGCATACACATTTTTGTTGCTTCTGTTTTTTTGCATCCCCCCCCCCAAGGTTCCAGCATAGCTCCTTGGGCTGGCAGCGATGTCACAGCTCCCATAACATTGTTTGCCCAGGACAAGCCTGGCCCTGTTGTTCCTGAGAGTTGCCCAGGTTGAGTCCCATGGAGGAATCCTGCCCTAAGTGCTTTCACAACACAAATAAACACATCTTAAGAGTTTCATGCCCAAACTATCAAATGGCTAATAGAGCCTTCACCGAGCGTTAGCTCAGCTCGACTAGGGCTGCTGTGTATGTGTACGCAGTGCTGCATCTTTATAGAGATTATTAGACTTTAATGAGGTCTAGTGAGACAGCCAAGCCTTTATGGCTGTAATCCCCCATTTCAATAGCCATAGGTAGCATTAATGTCCTCCTCCTAGCATTAATGTCCTCCTGCTCTTCTGGGTGCACAAAAGCAACTTGGGATCCCATTTTGTTGTTGTGGCCAGTGCCTCACACTGAACACGGATCTCAGGATGGGTCAAGCAGCAGAGCTGGGGCAGGGCAGGGGCCCAGGGTCCCACTCATTTTTCCTTTGCTAAGGGAAGAGTTTCTTCTCCTTGCAGCACAAGCTGTGCTAAGGGCAGACATCTCATTCTCCGAGTGGCTGAAGATTCTTATTTCCTGGGCATAAATCCTGATTGTGATATTGGCTTTTCTGATAAACTTAACCAAGTTATTCCAGGCCTTTGTCTAGTCTGCCTTTATCTCTCTTTATAAAGATAATATTCATTTGCCTTCTGGGGATGGAGTGAGACTGCACGATCGTCAAGCACTCTGGAAATCCTCCACTGAAAAGGGAAGCAAGCAGAAATGATTATTCATGAAATCCCCAGTGTTATGACTTGTTATTACACGCAGCAGAATAAAAAAAACGCAAGTGGGCTGAATGCATCATGTATTTGATCTAAGAATTATTACAGTTTTGCCAATTAGACCCAGAACCCAAATACAACCGCTTCCCCTCCTCCTCCTCCCTCTCCCCTGCCAGAGCTTAGCACCAGCTGCTGTTTCATAAACACCAACATTTCCCCATCTTCCTGTGCTTTCAACAAACTCCAAAAGCAGCAGGTCTCTGATTGTTTTCCCTCCAATTAATGGCAGAGTGCACTGCTCTCCCAGAAAGAAGCTGAAAACATGGCATGTCACATCACGACAACAACCACTCACCCATCAGTTTCTTTTTCCAGCCCGAGAGGGAGCTGTGGCATCCCCCCCAAGCCCCTCACCTACGTGAGAGCATCAAACACTGCCTTGGCTGAAGGGACAGAGCTTGAGGGTTTAGCAATGAGGTTGCTTTGCTGTTGAGTGCACCCAGCCAAGTGCTGCAGGAATAGGGCAATCTGCTCCCTTAGGGGAGCTCAGCTCGTACATGCTGTTCCACAGAATAAGGCCTGAACCTCCTGGTGGGAAGGAAGGATTTACTTTTGCCTGAGAGGTTTCCAGACCTACCAGAGCACCCATCTGTTACCCAAATGTTTTCTTTCCTAAAGCCTTGTGCACAAAGAGGAGAATGCAATAACCCTTTCTCCTCCAGGCCCCTAAGGTCACTGCTTACAGTGCAGTTCCCCGTTTGCTGCACTGGAGATCCTGCTGAGGGTTTCCTCTTCTCTTGTTAGGTGGCAAACAAACAGAAAAGAGCAGCTGAGTACCAGAACAAGGATTTTTATTTTTTTTTTTAATAGAAATATTCTCATTTAAGGACTGCACAGATAATTCTGACTTACTCGGATTGCACAAAATTATTCAAGAGCGTTGGGGTGCGAGGGTGGCTGCAATCACAGCTCTCATTCCATGCATGCACAAGAGGAGGGTTGAATTAGTGGGTTGGGGTTTTTTTTTTTGCCCTGGGGGACAGGCAGAGCTGGGGCAGATGGTGGCACAGCCCTGAGCTGCATAATTGCAGATGAACCAGAACCAAAGCTGAAGGAAAAATAAAATCAGGGCGTGATGGAGCTGAGCAGATCATGGAGGAGAACAGGGTCTGTATAATGCTCATGCACACAGTCCCAAGTGCCTGAACAAAATTGATGGGGGAAGAGATTTCTGAGCAACAAAGATTTTAAGGGAATATTGGTACAAATCCACTCAGACGTGGCTCACAGTGGAGCTGCTCGAGCCACCTCTGCGCATCCATCCCTGTCCTCTCCGTTCAGCATGAAGGGCACTCTGCTTCAGTGCTCACACAGCTTTGCAACCCCCCCACCTCTCATCTTCTCAACCCAGTAAAATTCAAATTCAAAACCTGAATAAACGCACCAAAACCCACCCAGGCACACAAAGCAAATCCAATCTAACAAAACCAGCTCCAAAGCCAGCTTTTTGCCTCCTGCCAAGCCTTTTGGAAAGCCTGGGTGGCTCAGTTTCCAGCTGAAGGAGCATCTGGCTGCTCAGGAGGGTCTGAGCTTCAGTGTCTGCACGAGACTGCCAGGTCCCCAGGGATAAAGAGGCCACATCACCCCTCACCTGCTGGTACCATGGTGCTGTCAGTGCTCACCAGATCGTTACAGCAGCATCCACAGGTGAAGGGAGAGGGGGAAGCTAAAGGGGATGGAAAACACAAGAAAACGAGAATTCAGAGCTAAAAAAACAAAGGAAAGGCTGTCAAGCAGCAGCAAGAGGACAGGAATGGAAAACTTGTCCAGCTCTTTCAAATCCCACCAGACCTTAACTCCTCTGCAGAGAATTCCCAACTCAAACCACTTCAGACCCCACACCTGCTTGCACTAAAAAATATGCTAAATAATTCAGTTATAACTTATGTGTTCTTGAGCTGCAGAATCCTCCTGGCTCTTGTAGCTTTGTGCAGTATTTTAGTGGAAAAGGTACAAAGCTGCTGGGACTGAGGGAGGAGAGGTCAGTGTCTCTCCCCACCACCATGCTCTAGGAAACTCTGGATTTTGTGCTGCTGCACAAGCACCACAGAGCCAGTGTCAGGAACACACAGGGAACAGACATGTGCCACATCCAGGATAGAGGCAGGGAGAAGGGAGGGCTGATGTGTTTTCCACCTGCCAGCCTTTTCTGATCCCTGGCTGATGTCTGTCTGCTTTCAAACTGTATTGAGAAGCATCCACTTTCATCCAGCCTCCTCACTGGGAAATTTTCCCATAAGGGGAGGAAAAAAAAAAAAAATCAATTATCTGCTGCCATCTACCCAAAGCATTGCACCATCAAGGACATGCCTGTGGCTTAGGCACAAATCTGTAGAACTTTATCCCCAACTTCTGCTAATCCTTCTGGAAGACCCAACAGCCTCGTGCCTGCCCTGGTCCCCTCAGTGCAGTTTTTTGCTCCAACTGCAAAGAGCAACCTACAGAGATGTGCCTACTTTTCCTTCCAAATTTTAAAGCATCCTAACACAGTTTCAGAAGACTGATGAGGAAATGTAGAGAGACAGTTACAAACCGAGAGTTTCAGGTTCTTTGGTTAAAAACCATCTCCTGGGAAAGGGTGCTATGGGCATAGCAGCCCAAACTTGAAGGAAATTCTTAGTTTCAGGCACAGGGGCTCTGAAACTTAAGTCTTGTTCAGAAAACTACATTCCCAACAACAAATCCAGCCAAGATATGATGTCTGAAAGGAGTTCACATGGGACTGATGGTTAAATAAAGAATACAACCCATGGCAGAGCAGTTCAGGAGCCTACTGTGTGTCTGATCCTTTTGAGGAGATACTGGTGCTCTAGAAACCGTTCAAAACTGCAGCACAAAGACACCGATTTTAATGTCTGTGTTTTTGTCTCCAATATTAGACATCACCCACAGAGAGAGTGATCAGACCCAGTACACAGTCAACATTCTACCTTGAAGTGCTTCACATTTGTGCCCAACTCAACCTGGCATTTTCTTCAGCTATCAGAAGCAGCAGAACAGTCTTACGTCTGTTATCCCACCAGCAAGTGCTGCTTACCCTGCAGATTTGGTTTGGATCCCTTCAGCCCACTGGATGCTCTGGCACTCCGTCATGGAAGGACAGATATTTGCTTGTACCATTGGTGGCCAGCTCTGTGTTTGCAGCCTGTTACAACTAACATGATATCTTAATTATGGGATTTGTTGGCTTGCTGAACTCAGACAGATGGGATCTTAATTCAATTAGTACACTTTAATTACCTATTATAGTACGACTTGAAAAAAAAAAAAATGGACACAAGTGAAAGGTTTTCTGAGCAGCTATCAGTCCTCTCACACCATTATCAATGACAGGCAGTAAAAGCTGTCCAGTGAGTTTCTTTCTACCACTCCTCCTCCTCAGCTCTAAAACGAGATGAATTTTACCAACAGTTTTGGAAACTTTGTACTGGAAGCTTTGCCTCCCTGTGTAGTGAAAACAAACAGAAGCAAGCTCTTAAGTGAAAACACACACCAGTAAGTCAGCTGGAAAACACCGATTTGTGTGACTCCTGTGTATTAACCCACATCCTCCCAACATCTCAAGCTACAGCAAGGAACCTGAAGATCAACAGCTTTTTCCTTCGTAGATTGTAACCTGCTTTCCACATGTGCTGTGGAGAAGTTACTGCCAATAAAGAGGTCTGAACCCAATTTTAAAGTAATCATCTGGGAATGCAGGATGTGTCAGATTATTTCTTCTGGCTCCTTTTGAAATAATTCTTTAAGAAAAGCCCAACAAAAAGAAATCATGGCTGGGATCTGTTTCTACGGTTGATCTGAAACAACAGGGACAAGCTCGTGGTTGATAGGTGCCAATGGAAGAAATCCCCCCATAGCTACCATTTCATGAAACCTCCTCATTCTGGGGTCTGTTTCTGTTACACAGGGTTGTGACTAGGGATGGAACCAAATTTGGGAAAAACATCCCTCTTCTTCTACTTGGAAGAGACCTACTTCACCCCTAAAGCACTAAAGGAGCATAAGCAGGTCTCAGAAGACACAACTTCCCACTTACATTTTCATGAGTAAAAGGGTGGTCTTGATCTCCAATTTCTTTATTTCTATTTTGGGAATGAGGCTTGGAAAACAGGTGGAAGCTGAGGTTAAAATTGCTTAAAACTCTTTGACCACAAGATGTGACATTACAGCATGCTTGCACCATCCAATAAACCTTGGAAAACAAGGTACTGGCCCAATATTTTCTTGGCAGCTCTCTAGCCATGCATCCATTGCCAGGAACAGCATGAGCAGAGGGAGTGGCAATTCAAGTGTCCCCAAATCTCCCATGCTAACAAATCGGGAATAAACATGAAGCCCCAGCCTAGGCACAGCTTTCTGCTGAGATTACCAATGGTGGGACCTCTGAGTGTCAAAACTGATCATGTTTTGAGACCCCTGTCTTTAACAGACCATCTGGATATTAAAGCAAAGCATTTCTGGTAAGATTCCGAGAGTTGTAAAACAGTAAAGCTTTGAAGTCTTGGGGCTGGCTTGGGTTTTTTGTTTTGTTTTTTTTTTTTAAATAGAAGAGCTCTGAAAAATAAAGTCATATTGTACACAATATCCATAGTTAAACACATCCTACCCCTTTTCTGATGCATCAAGCTTTCCTCCCACCACATCTAAAGCCTGTTCTCTTTACGTTGCTATTTTACAGAAGCCTACAAGAAAGCCTGTGGGTGTATAACACAAAGCCAAAGGTTTCAAATATTAGCAGGAAGGTAGTAACACGTTATTTTAAATACCTAGTGACTGTTCACCAAACAGAAAAGTCTGCTTACAGTGGAAGCCTGAGAAGTTCCTCTCCACGTGCTGCAGGCAACGAACTGAGAAGCACGAGGGGTCAGTGTTGGGGGCAGGAGAGCAAAACACAAATGGAGCCACTACTCAAAACAGCTGCAGATTTTAAATCTACAGCATTTCATCTCCAGGCTGCTGCCCATCAGCCACTGCTGCACTGACACTGCAAATATCTACCTGTAGCTATCTATCAACCACTCTGCATCATCACAGCCACAAGAGCAGTTCCAAAGAAAAGCTGTGCTGCTTCATGGGCATCAGGTGAAAAGGCATTTGTTCTGATTTAATTTTGGAGAACTGCACTGTCAAGTATACAGACAGAATTCAAAAAGCAAACTGCTCATCAGTGTAACAAAAACACCATTTATGTCCTAACAGCCCAGATTCACACCACGCTAAAGCACCCACAAAAATTATAACCTCATGGAATTATGTGTTTTGGAAGTCCCAGCAGCCCTGGAATGGGATGGAGTTATTGCTGTGGTGCTGAAAGGAAGGAAAAGGTTTATTTAAACATTTACCATATGTGAAATGTTTCTCGCTTTCTCTTGCCTTTTGAGGCTTCGGCACCTAGAAATAAATCTAGCTCATTAAAGAGCTAGATTTTGTTTACAGGCCCCAGCTAAGTAATGCCTGCTACCTAATTCAGGTTTTACCATCTGGCACATCACATTAGAAATCAAATCTGTGAGTTGGTTTATTTTTTATTCCTTTGTTTCTGGTTTGAATTCAGGAGAATCTGAGTTAGAAGTAAAATCACACCAGGCAAAGGAGAATAAAGAAAAGGAGTTTTAATTTCACATCCTCTTGAGAAATTATTGCCACCCATCGAATAGCTCCTGCTCGTTTATGTCTGCATGTTTTACAGTTGCAGGCTGTGACTGCAAGGGATGGAGCGACTGCTCCCAACAGAGCCTCACAAAGGGCATGTAAAGTGTGTGAACCCAGTTCCTGGCAGCCCACATGGGTAGAAGCAAAACAAAATATTTGCATCTCGGCTGCACAAATGATTGTTTTAGGTCCCTTCCAACTGAAAATGCTCTGTTCTGAAGACAGACTTACCTTGGAGGCTGCTGGTGGGTGCTCACACCCTTACAGAACACTGGCATCCCAACCCTCCCAACATAACAGTGAGACACAGCAATAATCTCACCCGAGTTTGCTGTCTCCTTGCTGTACAGCACACAGGCTGGAAGCCAACTTCCCCAAATCCACAAAGACAGACAATATAAAAGCTTCCAGTCTGCCAGCTCTCTCATCACTGGCCACAAAAAGCACAGGCTGGTTGTCCTTGCAATGAGGGTGAAACTCTGACAAGCCTCCAACAACCGCTAGAGCTGGCTGTGAGCTCTGACCTGGCTGCAGACTCAAAAATTCAACATCCTGTTCATCTATTTTTGTTGAGCATCTTGTTGTTTGGCAAAAATTCAGTAATAAGCAATAATTTTGCAAATGCCACCTGCCTAGAGGAGTGAAAAAAAGTTAAGAGTGGGAAAGAAAGGAAGTGCAGACAAACTGCAATGCAGCAACAACCAGAACCAACAGTGTGAAGGTCTCCTAATCCAAAATAAAGAAGAAACCAAAACCAACTTGGAGTCCTACCATGAAAGTGGAGTAGAAGTAGGCATAAACAGGAAAAAAGGATCCAACCCAGCTATGAGATGCAAGTTAATACTTATACCGCTTCATCTTATAATTTTAAGAGAAAAAAAACCAGATAAAAAGCACTCCAGGAAGGAGTAGGTGTGCAGACATCCACGCAAGGACCTCTCTCTCTGAATGCCATGTATTAAATATCGAGGACCAACACACCCACCTCCCCCTGGTGCTGGAACCAGATCCCTGTTTGACAGTGTTTTTCTCTAGGAGGCTTTCAATGATTCAGAAATGCCCAGGGATAACCTCTGCATCTGCCAGTTTTCCAGAAGTGGAACAACAGCTCAAAAATGGGTTTTCATTTGTTGGTTTTCATCCCACTACTCCTAGGATATGCAACCTCTGGCTATTTCAAAGCCTCAGAAAGTTTCATTAGCAGCTCAGTAACAAACATCTGAAGGGTTCTTGTCCTCAACACTGCTCCCCAGTGGCAAAAGTCAACGATTTTCTCTTCAATTCCTGCTTGGTTACCCGATAGCAGAGCTCAAAGCAACGTTCCTGCATTCGGATTAGAGAAAAATACTCCAGCATAACACAGGGTAGCATTTCTCTTCTGGAGGGCTGGGGGAAGTGTTCTAGTTCCCATCCAGCTTTATCATCCACTAACAGGGTTTTTTTTGAGCCATTGATACTTTTCAATTATTCAAAGAGGAGCTCTACATTTTATACCTCTCCTGACTGTGATTTTTTGTAATTTGATGGAATCATTGCAATTCTCTCTCAATCCTTTCCCAACTTACTCCATCAATTAATACATTTCCTCAAGTGATTTTAATAATTCAGTCTCAGAGCCAAAGTCTAATATATCAAGTAGGAACAAGATGCAAAATCCAACGCAAAACTCAACTGAATTTACTTGCTTGCACTCTGCCCAGCAAACTGGACTAAAAGGCCACCTCCTGTGCTGAACCATTCCTGCCTTTTTTTTTCATATTTATTTTCCAGAAGCCTTTCAGGTCACTCCATTTTTATTTTCCCAACTCTTTTGTGGGCTGTCTTTTTTCCTTCCAGATGTTTCCCAGTTTCTTTTGCCCATTGTCTCCCTGTGCAGATCAAGCTGGCACTCACCTGCCCTTCCCCCTCCTTGCTGTGCATCCATCAGCAGCATCCCTGGCAGTTTTAAAGTTAACTTTAAATGTAACATACACAAGAAACCAGAACTGCCAAAGCAAAATTTGCTGCAGCATGTGTCTGGAATTGCAGCCAAAAATCCAAGTGGGCAGCAGATCAAAAAAACAAAACAAAACAAAAACCAACCAAACAAAAAAACCCTCAAAAAACAACAACACAAAACCCAAACAAACGAAACACCCCTTTATAATAGTTTTATATTAGATTAACCAAGAAAAGTCATTAGAAATAAGTGAGTTAAGAAATTCTACAACACAAGTTAAATGGCAGTCATGGGAGAAAGAAAAACTGCATGGCCCAAGCTGACTGAACAGGGTAATTATTTCAGAAAAGCCTTTTGCAATTAATTGCACAGAAAATGAGAAACCTGGAATGAGGTGTTTTAAAAATAAATAAATAAATAACTTTGGCTCCTTCAAGAAAAAAAAAAAAAAAAGAAAGAAAAAGAGGAAAAAGTAGAGAGAGTATTGTGTCCTTAACAGCAGTATGAAAACCAGAACAAAGCCAGAGAGAGTTTCAAAGCACAGCAGCTCTCCCCACTCTGCTGTTTGTTCTGCTGGTAAGCAGACAAGCTGTTTCCTTTCATCTGGAAAAACTCACACAATAAGAAAAATACCTCAATAGAATCTGAGTCTGTTATAACAAAGCCCAAGGGGCAGCCAGAAAGGAATCTTTTGGCCAGGAAAAAAACATATGGTGTTTGGATCGTCAAGAAGCTGACTGCTTCTGGGTGCAGGGCATACCTACATCCGAGGGCTGCAGGAAGAGGTCAGGATCCAGCGAGATTTCTCCTTCCCATCTCCCCTCCCCATGCCCAGATGAAGGCTGCAACCCTCACAGGTCAGCACAAAAGCAAGCAGAGGAAGCAAGAGCAAGGAGATAATAAGGAGAAGGAAGCAGATGAAAGATTGCACACAGGGATGAAATGTCTCTCTGTAACACCCTTGAAGAGGAGGAAGAGAAGGAATTACAAGCACGAGCACCAGGTTCCAAGCTGAATTATGACCTGTGGTAGATAAGCTGCAGTTGACAAGACCTGGTAAAAATGTCTCTCTGAAATATTGTTTTGATAAATATGCCATCTCCTCGTGGAATTCAAATCTCCAACTGTTCAACTGGCATGGACATCCCTGCGGTAACAACACATGCCACAGATTGTGAGTTAACTTGAATTACATTTCAGATCTGGGGAGGGGAGGGTGTCAGTGGGAGGTTTATGAACAGTATGCTCTAGCTCTGATGTTGTTATAACCAGATGGCTTCAGCTGTATCATTTACAATAAAAAAAACAAACAACAACAAAAAAGTGAACTCGACAAATAAATCATTAATTCACCTGCAACCAGAATAATCTGAATGAGTCGCCTCCTTTGTGGATCTCATTTCAGAACTTCCAGGAGAGTGTATTCTGCAACCACACCTGGCTCTGCAGGAAGGGCTGGGACAGAGGAGCCCCAGAACAGATTCTTTACCTGCAGGTATCTCCCCATCCTCCAGGGAAAGAGGCTGCCAGATCCATATTGCTTTCCTGTAAACACCTCCTCAAAAATAAGCAGAACACCATTTTTCTTTCCTCTAGGCATGTCTGCTTACCAGGGCAAGGGTGAGCTGGGGACACTCCTGGAAAAGTTGGTCACTCTAATGTGACAAGAATAAAAGGTCTTGTTCAGGTTTGATTATTTCAGTAAACAATGCAGTTACTGCAGCAAAATTGGACATCTCTCTGCCACACTGAGAACTTCTGCAATTACCTGGCAATGAACTTTTCATGTCTGGATGCAATTATAAACTGGAAATGCTGGGTATGAGTTCTGACAGGGTAGTGGGGAGAACCTCCTGATGACTAAATGCTTTGCTTACCTAAAAGGGAATGCACTCTAAATCCACTATAAAAGGAATTAGTGGCAATTCAAGCAATAGATGCAGTATGGGAATTTGTGAATTGTGTAAAACCAAGGCTTTACTATACAGACAACTGTGTGTTTATGATGAGAGCTCTGGTGGGGGAACACAAAAAGGGGCAGGGACCCACTAGTGAGTCACCATTTGATAAAAACTTGATTTGATAAAATCGACCATTTGATAAAAACTGAGAGCAGCTCGATTAAACATGGGAGGGTATGAATGGGATTCTCTTTCACACAAGGGAGAAGAGGCTGTGAGAGAAAAAGTACAGTAACAGAAAGAAAAATCAGAGGTAACAGATACCTCATCTATTTTCTAGACAAAACAGGGTTATTCTCTGTAATCTATTACATGCCCTACCTGACCATCTTAAGGTCAGATCAATTTGCCACTGCCCCAGCACTGTGTATTTAAATCTAACCTGAGATCTGGGGCTAATGATGACATAAATGGATGGTGTCTCTCCTATAGGCCCAGACATCCTGCACTGCACCTTTATGTTAAAAAACAGATGGTGCCTTATCCTGCTCTCCCTTCCCACATCTAGACAGGTAGAGGTAAAAGGAAGGACCATGGGGTCAGTTCACACAGCTGTTATTAAGCTCTGAAGTATTCTGGCAATACCTGCTATGAGAAATAGAGAGGTTTGCATTGTAATTCTGTGTGCAACATTCCTTAATCAATCCCATCCAAGCTCCAGGAACAGTGTGTCATTATCAGTGCATGGCAGCAGACTGAAACTGAACCCTTTGGGAGCCTGTTTGAAACCAGGAAAAACAAAAGAAACAAGCCAAAAAGCCAAAACAAAACAGACGAGATACCACACAGTACAAAATAGTAATTATTTATATTTTCAAAAAGAAAAAAAAAAATTACCAGCTATTTTGAAATTTCTTCCCTGTAAGAAGAGTGACTAATAGAAAGGAACAGGACTGGCTCCTATACAGTCAGCAAGTCAGGTACAAACAGTTGTTAAGAATCATTTAGCAACTCAGGACAGGGACTTCTGACGCAGCGTTCATGAACAATAAAACTTCTCTTTTTTTTTTTTTTTTTTCTTTCTTTTCTTTCTTAGAAAAAGGGAAGGAGGGAAATAAAGCAGGGAAAAATGCCAAAAACATTTCCCACAATATCTAAAAACAGTAACCGTTGCTCTTGTCAGACAGCACACTCCAGATCAAGGATTTTCCAAGTCCTTTCAAAACCAATCAACTTGCCAAAGGATGCCTTCAGCCTATTCACACCTCCAGAACATTCAGCATTTCAGTCCCATTTCACTTCAATCTGTCATTTTACAAAAAGTAGGGGGATTTTGGATTGTTGGTTTTTAGGGTTTTTTTTGTATTTTGTGGTTTTTTTGCAGTTAACATACAAGTGCTACTAACAGAGAAACTGATCTTCTTGTTGCTGGATGGCAATAAGGAGTTACACAAAGGTCCAGTTTTTAGCTCAGCTGGAAGGACTTAAATTCTCTTTTCTTTGTTTTTTTGTGGTTTTTTGACATAAATACTACTGGAGCTCCCATCAGGTATTTTCCTTTCCAGAGTTTCACTGAAAAATTCTTTTTTAACCCCTTAACACTCTCCAAAGCTAAAATGTCCTCTTGCTCTAGGCATCTGACGATTTGTTCTGTGCTGCCAGACGCAGAGACGTTTTTTTCCCCAGTACCACTGCTGGGTTATCCCAACTTGGGTCGGTGCCTAAACCAAACCCTGTACTTAATTGACTCAGCCAAGTTGAAGGGAACACACAGACGATGCAGCAACAGGGATTCATTAGGTTGAACAGCCCCAGAGCCCCAGGCCCACCCTCCCCCCTCTCCCCAAGTTACTTGGTGCTGTTTTAAAAAGTCTGGGTGTCATGAAGCAGTCTCTTCCCCCCAACAACAGAGTAAAAGCTCCACAGATTTCGCTGTCTACCTGGTGGTCAAGGTTACAGCAGCAACAGCTGATGCTGCTTCCAGAAAAACATGGGGTGGTGTGACAAGACAGGACTTTAGGATTGCTTCAGTCGCTTACGTGGGGGTCCCAGAAAGGGACACTGTGCAGAGGCCAGGGAGCGATATGCCTCAGCCACCAAGTGGGGATGTGACACTACCATGGACTTCCAGCCTGATGTCTCCATAACGTCAGAAGCATGACTAGAAATAAGAGAGAATAAAGCTGAAGTTATCAACTGGGGATAAAAAGGATTAACAAAATGGATTCTTTCCACGTGCCTGAGAAACCTGACGTGGACTGTCTTAGGATCACTCTGGACGTATGTTCAGACATCTTTTGAAGGCTGCAAGCTTTGACTCTGCTGGCACAACTCTGTGCTGGTTAAAGATAGCCCTTCAGGTTAAAGATAAAAAGCTTTAACATTCATGATTCCAGGTGGAGGACACCAGGAACACAGCACTTACCTACCCTGACTACTCAGCATGTAAGTATTTTAAATCAATATAGGATGTACTGACAAAAACTCTATTAGCTGACAAGGAGGACTTAAAATGTTTCCAGACATCAAAGTATTTGGCAATCATTTTACATGTACCGAAAAGTGTGTTGGATTACAAGAATCTCCCCTGTACGTGACAGTTGTGAACCCTGTTGCAAAAACCAAGTTTCTTCTAGGTTTGTTTCACCCTGGAATAAAAAAAAAAATGTAAACTCACTAGTTGATGAAGTCCACTGCTTGAGTTTTCAGCTGATCAGCACTATGGAGGTCAGCCAGGATGAGGATCTCAGCTGCATTTTCCACAGACAGGTTACTGCACAGCGCGTCCTCACACATCACCTTCAGGCGTTCCAGAGCGTACTGCAAAATACAAACAAAAATGGTATCACAAAAAAGAAACACCAGAGCAGACCTGCTGTGAAGCTTTACTTGTGTTCCTTCTTTCCAGTAACAAACTACTCAATGATGCAGAACAGATCTCTGCTTTGCTATATGCATCTGAACTGTACTTAAAGAAGTAGTGACCAGCAACACAAAAAAAAAAAAAAAAAAAAAAAAAAAAAAATGTCCACCCTGAGAAAAAGCAATGGAGAGGAAACACACCCACCATAACTCTCATCCCAGCCTTCTTGTGTAACAGGCTTTGTTCATGGTTTGAAATGAGAATTTCAGGTCACTTGTAACACTTCCTATCTCAGTTACTTCATGGCACAGAAAGCCAAAGCCAAGTCCTTATTCTCACTGTTGCTGCATGAGAGCATTACCTGGGTTCGGTGGGAAGATCTAACAGTGAATGCTCCATAGGTGTCCCAGAGATCTTTAGGAAGCTTTCACTCAATTTTTTTTCTATTAATGGCCTTCACACTAAGATCAGCCTTGCTCAAGTACATGCTACTAGTTTAATATTAAAATGTTACAATAAATGGCCAAATTCCTTGGGGCTATCCAGCTGGAAATAAATCATGGCACCGTGTATGTAATGCCTGGGTAAAGGCTCTGTTCTAACTTCACATTGTCAGTCTAAGAGTTTCAACCATTCAATTGTCAATTTACCTCAACATTTTTAGATCCACAGGCTTGGGCCGCGTCAACAAGTTTGAGAAATTCAAAGGATATGCTAATGAGAAGAGTCTAATAAATTTCACACTTTCTGCAGCACTTCAATCAGTTTTGAAACACACAGACATGGCCAAGATTTTCAAAAGCAATGCAGTGCTCTCAGGCAGACTTCAGAAAGGTCAGTGCTCTGAAAACTTTAAGCCACTTGTTATCAAGAAATAAAACCAAACCCCCAGTCTCAAGTGTCTTTTGCAACACCACAGCTAGGAACCATGAGACTGAGATACTTCTGAAAATCTTGGTATGTGTGTTCTTGTTATGGGGTTTGTGGCTTTTTGGATGAAAAGAATATTTCTGAATAGTTCTGAATATTCTAGATACCATGATTACATTTCACAGGGATTAGGAGAGTAGTCAATTCCAGTGCAGTTCTTACATAATAACATTAGTACTAAATAAACTGCCCTAAAGATTAAACACAGTTAAGTCTCCTTCGTGCTGTGACTTCAAATTAAGTGATGTTTCTAAGAATAAAAAAAAAAAATTATCTGACCAATAATTGCATTTGAGAGTACCCTTCATATTGTTATCAGGCTTTTTTGGACAACTTAGAGATGACATGGTATGCAAATTCTTCAGAATGTGAGGCTGCATTTGGGAAAGACACTGGATTCCTAAGGGCTGCTGTGTCAGAGAGCTGGTAACAAGCTCATCTGCATGGTGATGAGAGTGCTTGCCATATGATAATCACTATTACTATAAATCGATTTTATATCCTGACTGAGATTTGCATCCCATTGTGATCAAATTTAAATGAATCATTTTAGATTATAAGAACATTTTTTCACTTAAGAGTCAGCAATAATAATTACTTCAATTGAGGCATGGCACTCATAACCAGGACAGTTTTCTCCCACCAGGACCATCTGAGAAGGCAAATCAAATTTACTTGCTTAATCTGTATCAATAACTAAAACAGTTTCAAATGAGGGGCAATCCACTAGTTTATACGATTGTCTGTCAGTAGCTTAAAATACAGCAAAGCTTAAAATTATTCCTTTTGTAAATGGAATATTCTCCTCCATGCATGTACAATTTTTATTTTGATTTTCCCTACAAATAGCTTAGCTCCCAATTACATAGTTTGGCAAAAGTAGCCATTCTGGTCTCTCAGGTACCAAGATTTCCCCTTCCCCCTTTTCTTAATTACACTTTTAAAAAACCACCCTACCTAATAGCATACTTACCCAAGAGGCTGAAATAGTATCTCCCGGGTTGAGAAGACGTGCTTTGTTTTGGCTTTGGTCTAATTACATATTTTCCTCAAGAGACAGGAGGAACTCAGAAGAAACTGTTTCAGTCTCTTGAGTAAATATTAGATGTTTTATGTGCTTCCATGAAAGATTTTTTTATTTCTGCTTTTAAAAGATACACAATGAGTTTAAAAGGAAAAAGCTACATTAAAAGCCATGAAACTAAAAGTTAAAGCCTGCTCTGTCCTAAATGTACTGCTTCTTACTTACAGTTGTCTCAGTTTAAGAAGGTATGTGAGCTCTCAATCAATACTCTTTAAATATTGAATAAAATACATGGCAATGATTATAATCAAGCTGAGATTCTCCTTGCATTATTTCCTATTTGAATTCTAAGTTGCAGTGGCCTAATAATGGCATATGGAGCATTTCACCTCTAAAATCAGCATTTCTGATGAAGCCCAGGTCTGCAGTGACAGGGAATTTGATGGCCATGTGGTGGTTGCGTGGAACAAGTTTACATGCATCCACATCTTAAAATCCACCACCCTAACTGGCACCCACAAGAGAATCCAAGAACTGAAGAAGCATGGAGACTGAACTACGCTCTCACCCCTAGAGGTGGTCCCTCCAGGTCAGAGTTGAGGCACATTGGCAGGGCAGTGTGGAGAATCTTGCACTGCTGCTACCCGTGCTGAACCTGTTCGATGGATAAATTCAGGACTTTAGTCTCCAGTGCTGTCAAACTGGCATCTTTCACCAGCACTAAGTTCACTTTTAAGAGAAAAAAAAAAAAAAAAAAAGGAAAAAAAAATTATATGGCTCACTGGCCAGTAGAGCACTCTCTTCCGTCCTTGGGGCTGTAAAGGGAAGGAGGCAGTGGCCCTCTGGCTGGCAAGGCCACAGAGCTGTGCCTGCTACATGGGGACAAGCAGCAGCCTTCCAGTCAGAACATCTCCACACTTCCCTGCAAAACCACAGATGGGTTAGGCCACAGGGCTTACTCCAGTGCACCCCTTCTCTCCACAAACACCAGGGACTGCCACTGCAAAAAGAAAATAAACAACAAGATCTTCCCATTCTTGGCTATCCATCACTTTAGAGCATTTCTTGAAGCTGCTGCAACCAGCCAGACCAGAAGGAGAAGCAGGCCCTGTCTGCCAAGACAGAACACTACACTTTTGAGATCTGGTAATAATCACACTGAGAAAAAAAAAAAAAGAAATATTGCCGGGTCCACTTTGAAATTGTCTTCTCAGCCCCAGCTCTTGCACTAGATTGCACTGAGTAGAGATGTTCTCTGAAATTTTAAGAAAATGCTTAAAAATGAGCAGTAGAGGCAAAAATTCCTCATTGTTATATGTTAACATATGCATCAACAGAGCTACAAGTCTCCTACATGTATCTGTACTACATCCACGTTTACTTATAAGCCACAACCAATTCAAAGAAACTGCCCCATTACACAACCACGTGAGAAGCTTACTGCAGCACTGTGTAAAGCCAGACACAGGTCATTCCTGGCTCTCTGAATTCCCATAAATCCCAACTGTACCTTGTCAGCAGCCGCCAGCAAGTCATCAGCCATTTTGTCAAGATTTGGTGCCTTCCCCGTGTAAATAAAGCACATCATTTCCTTAAAAACTTCAGGTTCCACATCATTGATTTCAACCCGGTTCTGCATCAGAAAAATGAAGCTTATTAAATCCTGATAAGGATGCTAAAGGCCTCCTTCTACCCAAGCTCTTTTACTATTCAGAAACTTGCTACAGAGACAAACTATTTAGAACATGTACTAGTTGCAAAGAAAAAAAATTATGAAGACGACATGGATGGAATAAGAAAAATTCTAAGTTGTGTTTCACATTCTCTACTTCTCCCTATCCCACCCCAGACTCTTTCCCCAAAAGTAACAAAGGTAACAATTGCCTCCTTGATCCCTTTCTTCCTCCCTTCAGGACAGCTGAAGCAGAGACCTGCATCTAATGTGAGAAAAACAGTTAAAAGGTGACAAAAGTCACAAGCACTACCTAAGAAAGTTATCAGCCCAGTGATGCTAAGAGTGGAGGAGAGAGTAACTCACTTTCTCCTCCCTTCAGGAACTTACCTTTTTACTCTCTTCCATCTCATGCTCAAACATGGCGCTGAAAACTGGGGAACGCGCTATGGCAGTGGGGAAAATAAAACATAGTTAGAGAAGCTCTTTAACTCCCCAACAGGAGCTAAGTGCAGCCAACACCTGAACAACTCTCCTACTTAATGCAGGAAAAATTCTCCCACAGTAGACAGCAAAAATTCAAAACAGCTCCTAAAGCTAGTAGAGGTTGTGCAAAAACATAGTGTGGCTGATCTAGCTTCAAACTGAGTTATGGAAGAACTTCTGTCTTTTCAAAACAAGGCTGAAGAGTACGTGGGTGGCAAATGTATGTTTCTTGACTTTACAAGAAAGTATTTCTCTGTAAATGTGGTCACTTCAACCACAAAAGAATCCTCCTACCACCCTCGTCACAGGAGGAGATAGGCAATTAAAAATGGAGTAGTTGTTTCTTCTCTACACATAACAGTTCACGGAACACTCTTATTACAGCTCTGCAGTTAAAAGAGCTGCAGAAGGCTCCTTTAGTAATGAAGTAACTAAAAAAACAAACAACAAAACCAAACCATTTGACATGATGTTGTCTCCTACCCAGCTAAGGCCCATCCAACTTAATACAGACCTGCTAGGATGGCTTTGTGACCCTGGAACTCCTGGCCTGCCACACAGAGGCAGCAGTCTGTGAAGCGCGAGTTCTCCCAGAGTCCTCCCAACTCATCCGCCAAACGGCACTCTGGTACCTTCACCATGTTCATGGTGTTCTGGCCAGAGATGTTGACAGAGTCCTGTACCACACTCACCTGGAAAGGGAAAAGAAAGCAAACAATCCAAAAACTCAAAAAACCCTACAGTGAAAATCTTCTCTCTTGCCAGGCAGTTTTCATTTCCAGGTGAAGAGAAATACAGTGCAAAACCTACACCTCTCAAGCAAAATCACTGTGTGATTAAAAATGTCAACATTTTTAAGGCATCCTTTCTACCCTGCCTTAACCTTGTTCTCATTCAGAATGTTATCGCAAACCCTAACTAAATCACACCAAGAGATTTTCTCCTCATCCCCTAATTGCCAGCACTTCTATCCAATTTAATCATAACTTCATTAGCTGGTTTCCTGAAGAAGTGGAACCTTATTCTTCTGTTTTTGCAGACATCATACCTGACCTAGTTTTTTCTTTCCATCAACACCCTGAAACCCTCCCCAATCAATAATGCAACACAGACAGTGGTTCAAATTAAAATGAAGTATACAGAGAGCTTCTCCAGTGTCTGACCTCCCCAAAACATCTCACTTCTTCTGGTTCTAAATTCCTTAGAGTCTAACACTTCCATCTCATTATTTAAGAAAACTGTAAGTTTAAAAAAACAGCTTCATGTCAAGTAATTAGGAAGATCTGGGGAAGGCAGACAGATTTCTGCTCACCTGCTCTTAGACAGACCTGGTGAGGCAGGAACCATAAGCAGCCAAACTGGCTGATGAATAAGCTACATTCTATTCCCTAGAAAAGAGAACCGTTAAGAGCTTAGTCAGCACCAAACCATTATTGTTAAACACTTGGTGGATCATACACCTTCTGCTGAAGACTCCAATTAAAAAAGATCAGTGACTAATACTGCCCTGCTGTAACAAAGAATAAAGGAAGAAGCAAGACAGACTGGGAAGCCTACGTGAGACTGTTTTCTGGACTTGTTGTCAAGTTCAAGTTAAATTTCAGTTCTGCTACTAACCAACGGCCAAAGAAAAATGGACAGCAAAGAAAGCTTCACAATTATGTAAAAGGAGAAGGAAATGATGAAGTGAGAGAGATAACAGAAGTATCTTCTAAGGAAAATAAAATACTGTACCTGACTCTTGAGAAACCTCCAGTGGGTTTCTGCTGGCAGACACATTGTATACACTCTACAACCCTCAAAATCAAACAAATGCCAGATGCTGCTTGCCAAAGGACACCACTGATTAGCCACAGAAAGTGGGAGGAAGTTAGTATTCTCTATCATTCATTTGACCACTACAAAATCTTTTTGCCCAGTGACACCTGGACCAGCAACATGGACTCAAGGATGAATGAGAACTAACCAGGTTCATTAGAAGGGAAATCTAAGATTTCTAAATCTTAGAAATCTAAATCTAAAATCTAAATCTAAAAAAATCTAAATCTCTTGCTGGAGTCCTATAGTGATTACAGACCAGCCAAAAGAGACTTGTGAATTGTGTCTCAAGCCAACAAATAAATCCTCTTCAGTCATGGTAGAATGTCAGTTACTTTGAAAACCTATTACATGGCTTTGTATATAAGAAGTTTAGGTTCCAAGAATGGTAGATTTCAAGTGGTGACCAGCTTCAGAGGTCAAAATAGACTTAAACTATTTTCAGTACCTCAGCATGGGAGCCAATGCCATCTCTCAAAAGAGAGCTATTACCATAACTCTGGAAGCATTCTTTTTGGAGATTTACCAGATCTATATGTATCTATGATGTTGGAATATAATTTAAACAGCAAAAAGTAATGCAGTTGGAAAATTATCAACCCCATCTGCAAAACAGAGGCATAAAAAAACCAAACAAACAACAAATCCCCAAACTGACAACTAAATGAGGTCAAATTTGAAATGCATGACAGGGAACATCATTCTCTGTCTTAACAGTGTTTTAAGTGAATCATTATCTGTGGTCAGCACTGGACATGAGCACAGAGCAAAACACTTTTGCCTTTTAACTTCAATAAAACAATGAGAAGGTGCAACAGAGACACTCAGCAACCTCCTGATCTACAGAAAACTCCAATATATCCCCAGATTATAACGAGCTCAACATCCAGTATTGCTAACTCCCTAGACAGTTTTGACGTAGAAAACATGCTTGCTGAAAAGTACAGATGTGAGCAGCATCACTCAGCACCTGTGGCCAGCAGGGAAGCATTAAGAGAGCATATGGCACAGTGGTTTACATGCTAAGAGTCTTACAAGCTCAGGGAAGATGTAAAAAAAAAAAAAAAAAAAAAAAAAAAATGTTGGAAGTTCTCACCAAACTGTTTCCAGACAGCCAAAGCTTCCCCTCTGTTTCACTAAACTTAAGATTTCCTACATGTCAGACTGTAGAACAAACTGAAAGAGAGAACAAGGTATCAAGGCCAGGAGAAGCCAGCAGCAAGTTTTCTCTTCATCCAGAACAAACATGAAGACTGAGCTGAAGCTTTTGAAGAAAGTAATTCTGTGAAGAGCAGACTGACTTGAATTAGTACTGGTTGCCAAGACTACTGGTGGATCCCAGGTTTATCTATATCACACCTCACAAATTCCTTTCTCAGACATTAATTTTTGAGTTTCAATCCACAATTGAATTGTGTAATTCTTCTGCCTCTTTTGTGATATAAAGAAAGAGTAATCGCCATATCTACAGAGGTGCCCTCCAAGACCCTGTCCTTTGCCCCCCCCCATGTTGCTGGAAGTGTTAAAAGGGCTCCTTCCACCACAGTAATAATTTGCTACTTATTGAATACACATCTTTTAGAAAATGTTTGTTAATTTAAGTAGGTGCATGCTTATAATGGCCAAACTACTGAAAAGTATAAAAATAAATACAGCTAACAACTTGGACTGAAGCACTTCTTTCACTCCTGAAAGAAAACACTGCAAAAGAAAAGACTCCCATACAAAACACTGCAGGAGATCCAAAGAGAGAACAACTTGTTCTACCTGTCTTCTGACAAAACTCACAGCTACAGGAGGTGTTTTGCAGTTAAGAAGACATTGGAAATAAGTCAGCAGAAGCTCTGAAGACACTCAATTAGTTTAAATTTGCCCATTAAGGTTTCTAAACTTTAACATCTGGCTTTAGAAACAACTGCATCTTTGCAATTGGTATTAGTGAAATAATAATTCTGAAAGCAGCTTAGAAAACACAATGAACACAAAATTGTGGCTACTTTAAAATTGATTTTTCTTAAATTTTAATGTTTGTTGGATGTATACACAAACTTAGGAAAATAAAGAAAACTCTTCTTCATTCTGTAGAGAAGTATTAGGTCTGTTTCCACCACAGAGCTAGTTGGTTATTATCCCAGGTTGAGTTTCACATTTAAGAGTATAAACAGATGGATAAAACTAAACCAGAAGTGAAATCATCAGAGAATCATCACAGTTGGAAGGGACCTCTAGAGATCATCTAGTCCAACTCTCCCACTAAAGCAGGATGATAATCAAACATGCTTAATCCCTACCATCACCAAAGGTAAAAGACAAATATAAAAAAAATAATAGCTGGAAGTGAAATGCGATGAATCACACACATAAAAAAAGCCACCAGCCACACACACAAAAAAAATCTAAGTGCCATATAAACATCCAGTATTTCCCCTGACACCTCTGACTCCTTAAAAGCAGTGATGGGAAGAAAAAGAAAAAAAAAAAAAAAAAACTGCTATTCTTTCAGCTGCACAGGAAGACTTACCTCACAGAAGAGAGTGAGTTTGTCATCTGGAAGAAGTCCATTGGCCTCATCCAAAAGGAAGTCTCTTCTAATAAATTTTTTGAAACCCCAGTCCTTGCCTTGTACGAATCGATACGCTCGCTGGCTCTCTGGAAGAAAGACATGGTGCTCCAAACAAGCTGAGTGACTTGCTTGATCAAACAGCAAAAGACAACAACTGACCCCATCAGACAGAAAAGAGTTTTTACACACCCATTGCTTTTGTTTCTTCTCCTTTAGCATTCAGGATTGAGAATTTGAACTTTGCTCGAACTTCACTTTTTGGACAGCTCACCAGTAGCAGATAGAGGGACAGATAATCTTTACTTTCTTCATCCAAGCCTTTAGGGTTCACACGTAAACACCTGGAGAAGGAGGCAGCTCAGTGAGATGTCAGGAACGGTTTTTGGCAGGTCACTGGTAGCTTTCAGAGAAAGGGCACTGTAGAACTTCCACAATAAAATGTACAGCAAACAAAACTGGTTTAACAGCCACTGAGCCACACGGAAATAATGAACAGGTAAATAGGGGAACTGCATTTACACTTACATGCTTATATGCAAGACAAAGAATAATATACAGGCAGTAAATATGGGCAAAACAATTGGGGGGGGAAAAAAAAAAGAGAGAGAGAAAAAAAGAGAAAGGTGTGGTTTAAATTACTGAAAGATACCCTGAATGTTAGTTTTCACAAAAGGGAAGTGAAATAAATAGTAGAATGTAGGCAAAGGATTCAAGGAAGTGCAACAAATCCAGAGAAATGGGAGGTATAATTCCACAAGAAGCAACTGAAAAGAAAAATGAATTTCTGGCAGGTTGGTAGTTTCTCAAAAACATAATACCAGGGAAAAGGGCAACGGGAGAGAATTCTTTTGTGAAGAAAAGGTAGTTAAGTGCAGGAAAAGCTTAACTCATAAACACTTCCATGATCTGAAACTTGACACAGAATCTAACAAAAAGCAAAAACGAGGCCAAGTGACTAACAGCTCAACCACACAAGAACAAAAAAAAAAAAAAAATTCAGAAAAGATCTAGGCATTAGAATGATCTCTCTCTAGCAAAGGTTATAAAGGTAAGTAATTCAATAACAAAAACCAACCCAAGGAAAGCACAGGTCTGCCACCCAAAGGAAACTAACACAAACTGTGTGACACACACAGAATTATTTGTCTCCGTTTTTCCACAACCTGTACTAAGGTGGTTTAAACAAAAATGTTAACACACTTAATACCGGCAACAAGGGATAAAATAAGGAAGAATGTGTCCACGGATCTGCTATGTCAGACACAACTAACAGCAGATACACATTCAGAGCAAAGTTCACTCTGAGTTACTGGAAATTACTTGAGAGCTCAGGAAGATAAGCACGGTTTTAAGGCAAAGAAAAAGGGCAAGAAAAACTGTCATCTTTAAGAAGCAGAACCTCTGGGCAGAAGGAATTATACAACATTGGTACTTCAATCATCCTGCGTTAAGTCTCTGAATTCAGAAAGAGCTGCCATAAAGAGCAAGGTAATAGAGCAGCAAGAGCCTCAAGTTGCAGGATTTGGAGTGCAGGGAAAAATTAACATTTTAACAACATGGAGTATTAGGGACTGAAACTGAGAGGCTGAAAAAGCACTTGAATACATTGGCTGTGGACTCTCACTGGTGTATACAAAATAGTCAAGAAAAATATCAGGCAAAAAAATCCCCAAATTTATGACATGGATAATCCTCCACAGCAAATCTCTGCTCCAAGGCAGGATGTAGCCTCCCTTCCAGCTATGGGTTCTCATACCTGATGGTTTCCATTAACAGAGAAACACTGTGAACAGCCAGATTTCTTCAGATTTGTTTTGTGTGCCCCAACACTATGCTGAAGCAACAGCACTTTCTCCCTGTGCATACACTGTATATCAAAAACAAGATCCTGTGTGCACCACAAGTATTTTTTTTTATTTCCTCTGTTACAGAACCCCACATTCTCTCACACAGTTGTACACAGAAGGCGAACCCATCTGCTTTAATTCTTACCACTTGAGTTTATCATTGGCTCCAGATGAAAAGGTTGAGCTTTTGATGACCTCACCCATTTCTTCTCGGCAGAAGCTGAAGTTGTTTATGGTCCACATGTATGAAAACTTCACCACCTTGATCTTAAAACAGAATAACAGGTGGTTCAGGGTTATGCTCATTCACCTCACCATTCTAAAGGCAAAAACTGAACACCTGTAAGTTTTACTGAGTCACTTGCATGACAAACAATCCCAAGCACAAGACAATGGGGCCTGGAAATGGCTGGCAGCAGGTCTACTCCAACTTCTCCAACTGCCTCCTCCAAAGTTCTGCCAAGGGCAGAGGAAACATTCTGCTTTTGCTTTAGTGAGTGCTTGTTGTCACACGACCTTGTCTGAAAGTCCAGACTTTCAACTTATTTTGAATAATCACGGGTTCTAATTGTGTTACATAAAGAATATCTGAGCATATCATGGATTTACCTGGGTGTAGCACCAGCTCTCTGCTACAGGTCCACTCGACATTTCTGCCGGAGGAGGAGGACTCGGAACCCTTGACATCGCCAGTTTGAAGATTAAACAGAGTTTCACAACTCAGCAGAAGAAATTTAGAATTGATCTTCACTCTTTTGGACCCCAAGAAAGGGAAAAAAAAAACAAAAACAACAAGACTAAGAAGAGAGAAAAATACCGTCATGAATGCTGTTACATCTCGTGGGACACAAGTTAAAGCCATGATGTTTTTTCCCTTCTCCCTAGCACCTTCAAAATATGTTACATTTAAACATTTCAAAGTAGTACCATATGTTTAGTGATCTTACTAACCACCTCCATTCATTCCTTCAATATGCAGCTCCTTAAAGGAATAAGCCTAGCATATAATTTCCTTTAAGGAGCCCAAGATTCAAATACAAGACTCCCCACTTAACTTGGGATTTACTACTTTATCCTGAGGCCACCATTTCAACTTCCTATTTTCATTTTGAGAGTCTCAGACTAGCACAGATCAGATGTGGCAAATGAAGTTCTTAATCTGAAAAAGCCACAGGCAGCAACATGCAACCCAAACTCAACAGCAAACCAAAATTCTAGGTTCACAGTGACTCTGCTAACATTAACAGAAAAATTTCCTATAGGTTAAACCTTCTTCCAAAGCCTTACTACTATGGAAGGTGTTGGTAATTGTTTCTTTACTTGAAACCAAAGAGTTTTGTCCAGAGGGAAATTCTCATCACCTTTACATGCTCCTGAGGTTCCAAACTTTAATGTGCCAAATTGTCATCTCCAGAGAACGTATGGGGTTAAAACTGTATGTTTTAACTGCAACACACCTGAATGAATACACAGACACAACTGATAAAACAGGTACCAAACTACCAGGAGATCTGAAAACCAAACAGGATAATCAAACCATCTCCGAGCCCTATTCCCTAAGGCAAATAGAGAAAACTTCTTCAAATATGAGTTTGGAAACTGGGATTCATAACTCTGGCAGATATAAAAGCACCACATGACTTACAGTTAAGCCTTCTGCTAAACACTTTCTGTTTCACAGGTGGTATTTATCTGCACAGGACTGCCAGTGAACCACAGAACCTGCACTGCTCTTAAGTTTTGTCCTCCAAAAGGGTAAAAAACCAGGATGAGTAAAAGACATAAAACTGTTATCTTGCAATATGAATTGTTTTAAATACAAAGTGATACAGAGGTTTGTTGGAGGAGAAAAGTAAAAGCACAGGCTCCTGCTCTTCAGTCAGTAGTTGTAGAAAGCCTAGAGAATACATACCTAAAAATGCTCCATCTCAAAACAACACCAGAGTACTCAGAATGAGAATATAGTCATAAGTACATATTTCCCTGTCCAAAACTGCTACCAACATTATTTGGAGTCTTTAAGCACAGTTGCAGTGCAGGTCTGAATTTAAGTGCAGGCTCCAGCTGCAGACCAGACCTCTCCTAAGCAGGGCTCACATCAGCCTCCTCTCCAGCTGACAGCTGTGTACTCGGGTTCTGAATTCTGGGTACCTTCAAAAATGACCTGGAAACACTGACACGCAGGCATCATCTAAGAGTAAAGCAAGAGTGAGGTATTTCCAGTGTAATTTCCTTTAAGAAAAAGCACAAGTGAGCCCATGTAAACACTGTAAGAGAAATACTGGCTACCAGGAGCTAGGAAGTAAGTATTTAACCTAGCAGAGATGCACACTTAACTCAATGGAAATTAATTTCCTAGAGCAGAGCTCAGGGGCAAACAAATAACTGTAGGATCTGAACTCCAGACAAGCAGCACAAGAGTAAAAGCCAGTGCTCTCAGAGGAAACTGCTTTACAAACTTCTTGCTTTTGTAGTGTGTGCTGTGAATGTAGAATGAGGGGAAAAAAAGAAAGGGACATCAATATGCCCTTTAGGTACTTAATGCAGGTTTTATTACATTAAACTTGAAATTACCACAATTCCTCCGAAGAAATTCAATTAAAGCACTCTGTGTCATTCAAATTAAGCCAAATTTAGCAGACACGAGTTCTGAATACTTTGCCCCTTCCATGGGCAACATTCAGTCTTGCCTCTGGACATTCACTATCTCCATCCTGTTTGGAGAACAGATAAAACCTGAAATTCCAGCACAAACAACAAGAAATATCTTCTCCTCTCCTTGGCTGGGAGGATGAGGTCTTTTTGCCTGTTTCAGTCCATGGTCAGAGGAGACCCAAGCTTTTTCAGTGGCCTGGGGGTTCACAGAAGCACTGCTCAACTCCACCTAGGCTCTTACATTGTTCTGTTCACAGCAATTTTTAATCTACATTATTCTAGTGATCTGTTTTACACCACAGGCACAACCAACAGGGACACAAACTCCTGAGAGGAGAGTAAGATGTGAAATAATACTCTAATTTTTTCCAGGAACTGAGGTCAGACTAACAAGTCCATAGCTTCCTGGGTCTTCCTCACACCCTTCTTGTAAACTGGAATAACACTGGTTACCTCCCAGTCTGCTGGGACCTCCCCAGGCTCCTAAGACCTTTGGTGGATGATCAAGATGGGTCTTGCCATAACATCCACCAGCTCCTTCACTACTCTGGGATGAATCCCATCAGGCCCTCTGGATTGGAGAACATCATCAGCATGCTAAACAATGCTGTTCTCCCTGCCTGGCTTTGGAGTAATTACAAGGAACAAATCCAGAAGAGCTTGGCTAAGGAAGCACCGTCCCTGTAAGGTATATATCAGCAATAAGCAGTTTTCTGTAAGGTGACTTCGATTTCCAGATAAACTGAAGTAATAAAATACCTTTACACTCACATTAGAGAAGTGCTTTAACACCAAAGGTAATTAAACAGTTAAAAGACTCCAGGGGGTCCTTCTCAAAGACAGACTGGTAAATTTCATGGTAACACTTCCCTTTATGGCATGAAAATGAGGGATTCATGAGGAGGGGAAGAGCAGACAACAACGTTTTTGTTTCAATGGCACATGCATCAAGCCTGTTGGAACACACTGAAGTTGCTTTCCTGGATGGAGGGCAAAGTAGGTCTCCAAGGAGCACACTCCAGAAGACTGTAGCAATCAAACATACAACTGGGAAAGGAAACAGATAACCACGATTCAAAACCTGAAAGTTTTAACAGCTACTTTCTGTATTTCAATATGATATACATACATATTACCTCCATCTTACACAGGTAAAGAAGTTTTAAGAAAGCCTCTGTGGTCTGAAGGCAAGAGAAATCAATGAGCTTGAGATACTCAGGACTATTTCATTTTCTCTGAATAACTGTCACTTTTATATCTTCTAGCCTTTCCTCCCAGATGGCTTGGATAGGCAGGTGGTAATAAAAGTTATGACAACGTGCTAATAGAATTGCTGCATGTCAGCATGTCATTCATGATGCTTTCAAAATGGCTCAAAGGGGACAAAGATTTTTTCTTTTAAAGGTTTTCTATTATTTGGAAAATACTTTCAGTCTGGTATGTCAAAGCCTTCTACAGTTGCTTTGCAAGGCAGCAGAATACAGCTAAAAAAATTAAGATGTTAAAATCCAACACACTCCTACCTTAAAACAGCAATCAACCATCAAGTAACTTGTCATCAAGCAACACCACTGGGACTTCTACTGCCGTGGCAAGTTAGAATGGGAAAAAACACGTAATAACCATCATTGTCTCTTGCAAAAATTACCAGTAAGGAAAAATTTGTCACTTGCCCTGCTTAGAAAGCACAGGAACGAGAGAAGCACATAAAAGGTCACTGAAATCAATCCTCAGAAGTGTGGCTTAGAAATTGCCACATGCTGTTCCACCTTCCAATGGACCAATACTAACTGCATTTTAAGAGGAACCACAGCTGACTTAAGGTAAAGTTTCTAAAATCAGCAGGGCACTCCCGGTGCTTATTTGCTCATGAATGCTTAACACCTCACCAGTTCACACATCTTCACTAGCAGCTCTGGCACCTCTGAACTAGTAGAATTCCCTCTGAAAGGGAATTTAAAAGTGCTGCAGCTAGAGGTTTTAAGGAAAAAGTTTTGTAAATCTGAAAATATTTTGTCTGGATATCAAAATTCTTCATGGCCAGGAGAGGCAGGGACAGCCTTGAAGGTACAGGCATAAATACCAAGTCACAGGAAATAAAATATTATCTTATGGACCCCTGTGAGCCCATGTACAGTCTGACAATCTCTTACCTCTTTGGATATAAATAACAAAGAGCACTTGTCTCTGAATATAGTTAAGATTACATTTAACAAAAAGAGTAATTTTCACCTCACTTAAAACCACTTCCAGATGAAGACATTTTATCTAAGAACCAGAGCCAGATGAGACTTTTCTGAAGCACAGGAAATATTCCCTTGCCACCTTGTTCTGATAATTATCCCCTGACTTAGCAGCTGTACCAAGCCATCTCAGCTCAGAACTTCATCTCCTGTAGGTATCCACAGTCAAAACTATTGTCAGCAGCTTTGACCTCAGAGAGGTGGGGAAACTCAACAAATAATTCTAAAAGAGGCCTCAAAATTACTATAATCTGCTAAACAGCCTGTCAGTTTCTACTTCTTCAAAATTAACCAGCTACCTTTTAAAAATACAGTAGTTCACACCAGAAGTTTCCAAGTACATTCCTTTCAGTAAGCTCTATTCAGCAAAAGATAATTTAAAGTCTGCAAAAGAAGTATATTTTTAATTGTTTCTGTGGCGATTGCTTCTTGGACCAACAACATATCAAAGATTACCCAAGAACAGCACAGAGAAAGGAGCAGGACAAAGGTAATTGGAGCAATAAAACAAAGGGATGAGATATGGAAGCACAGGAAAAGACCATTATCTTCCTGCATTCTTCAAAGCCTTGGAAAGGACAACGGAAGATCTGAATTTGCTGCAGTAGAGAAAGAAAAATAAGATGTGGGGAAAAAAAAGGGGGAGCAGGGGGGAAAGTTAACTCCAAGAGCAAAGTAGGATGCAATGCAATCTAACTACAGAAAGAATAAGTTTTCAGATTTTAATGTACACACTTCATACCTCTCTTCCTACTTGGCATACCAGAGCAGAAAGCAATGATGGGCAAAGCACTCACAGCCTGCCAAGTGATACTGGTTGCAATGTCTCTGATGTGCCTGGAAATCTCGTCTAGCTGCAAATGCAAGTCAGGCACAGGGAATTCCAGAGGTTACACGAAGTTGCCTAATCATTAACAGGGTGGTGTAGAACAGACTGCACCAAGGTAGTAAACAAACTTTACCTATAAAAATAGACTGAGATTAAAAATCAACACTTCGGAAAGACGGAAGTGACCCATACCAAAAAGCCATGTCTGAAGGAATTCTGAATTACACAAGGCAGAGGTTTCGCTTACTGAAACAAAGAAATGTGAACATCTCTACAAGAAGAAGCCAATCACTGCCTGGAAAAAAGCAAACTATAAGGAGTGAGTTGAGTGGGATACATACAGACTTAATTGTACCTGACTTAGAGGGAAGCATTATCTACGCCAAAAAAAAAAGTGGCTAGTGTATTGAGCTTGAACACTTTCTAAATCTGGGAGTAGTGTATTATACTTTTACCTTCTGTGCTCTTCAATCCAAAACCAGATCTTACTTAACCTGTACCCTGGTAAGTGCCACAAAACTGCTGAGCTCAAAATGACACATAGAAGTTTCATTTACAGTCTTCAGTCATAAGAGAACAGACTGGAAAAGCAACACAATCATAGCAGTGAGATAAAAGGAATGAACTGGGAAGATGCATACCAGGCTAAAGGACGTGCAACTTCTCATTTGGGAAACAGAAGCAACAGAGATAATATGTTTTTGGGGTTTTTTTAAGACAGGACAAATGATCTCTCTCTCAACAGCTGAGAGTGCCCTGCTTTTCACTTCATTTGAAGGCAATACATATCAGTCCTAATTCAGTTTTTAATCTGTCTCCATTATACCACCAGAAGCATTCAGGAATTTGGATAGGTACTTTCTTTTTATTATATGCCAAAGTTCCCAAATACACATCAGAGATGGCCAGATTCCAGAGGTCACAACAGGGCCCTGTGGACACTGCATAAGAAATAAACTGAATTAAGGTGTATATGCCTGCCTTAATTAAAATAATTTCAGAAAACTCATTATCAAGTTGGAACATCCACAGTTATTGTGGGGTTTGGTTTCAATTTTTTGGTTTGTGGTTGGTTTTTTTTTGAGATGACAGATCATGAAAAAGTAGAGGAGATACCAATAAAAATAATTCTCAACACAGTAAGAAAGACAGAATGAGAGAGTTCTCAGAAAATGCACTGAACACTGGCAGCCCAGCTAGAATTCAGCAACCAAAATTCCACCTGGAGAAATGCTCCAAAACTGTTTCTTTTCCATTCTTGTAACGTTTTTAATTTTTCTTTCCCTTAGACCAATTCTCCAGTTAAAAATGGGGGGGAGAGGGCTTGGTCACCCACAAAAATCATAACTATAAAGGGATAGGACAACCACTAGTGAAACATCAGCCCTGTAAGGAGAATTACAAGTTTTATATATTCTTGGTAAAAAAACAATCACTATCCTTTATTAGCTCTTGCCCAGATCCCATCCCTTCCCCCTCCTCCCGAAATATACCAGACAGAATAGCAAAGAACTAAAACTGAATCAAGGAGGAAGAGGGGAAGTCAGTAAGTTCCCTAAATAACTTTCTGCTTTTATAAACAAATCCTCAACTGCAAATTTCTGCTGTAGAGTCATTAAATCTAGTCATATTTTTTACATTCTTCTAAGACTGCATCATGCTGGTGTCTGAAAAAATGCATAAAACTGGATCCCCTTTATTCACATCCAACTCTAAGTATAGTAAATACAAAAAATAATTCTTAAAAGCAAGCAAAAAGTTTTTAGAGTTACTGTTGCATTTAAGTTTCCACTCCTATTTTCCTAGATGCTTGCCTCTTCAACTCTATTGCTATTTTTAATACTCTTGAGATACATCCCTAAATGGTTAAAGCTTACATCTTTTGTTCTCAGATCTCAGGAAGTTAACCTTCCTCATAATTTTTAATGCAGATCATAAGCATGTTAAAAATAAGAATATCTTGCTTCTTTTTTTCTTCGAAATTCATCTTTTCACCTTTTTTCTTTCCCCTGCTGCCGATCTCCTGCTGCTCATTTCTCTCCTCTCATAAGGAGGAACATTTCTCAGAGAGAAACAACCAGCCTGAGCAGACTTGTGTCTTCAGTAAGAAACCTGACCTTATTTTTGAAAAGCAGGATTTTGTTATGGCCCATGAACTCTTATTTCAGATTCTCTCTCACAGGCAAATCATAAAATGCTTCAGTTTCTATTTGTAGGGTAAATTGTTTTCTGTCTCTTGTCAAGTAACCCAGTTGCCATTTTAGCTATTATTATTTGGGGTTTTTTTCTGCAAAACATTTGCACTTTCACAGCATCTAAGTCCTCTTCCAAATTAAAAAAAGAAAGCCATACAAATTACTCTCTCCCAGAAAACTTCCGAACATCCTGGGGAAGCCTCTTGCTCTGAAAGCAGGCTGGCAGCAGCAGCAGCAGGGGTTTTTTCTCCCCTCTATAGATAGTTGAGCAACACACTGTTAGAAATACCTCACACCTCTAAAATCCCAACAGATTCCTGGGGAGTTGAAAATAAATAGAAGAAAATGCCTAAGTGGTATGATGTCTAATCAGAGAACAAGCAAAAACTGAAAATTAAGCAGGACTGAGTTTTTCAGCCTACTATGCTGAGACCTGGAACCAAACACCACTGAAGCACTCAAATGAGATTGCAGAGCTGACCTCTATCAAACCACCAAGACTATAATCCCCCCTGGAGCCTTTTATTTATATCAACTTTCCAGTAATGCAAACATCTGGTAGTCTTCACATAACGTTTTCCAGTTGCCATCTTGCCCTAATATTCCGAAGAGCTTATCAAAACCAACCAGAGCTGAAATACAGTTTCTCCCATTATTATTCTGGAAATTAAGCTTTCAACAACAGATTTAGAGAATAGGAAGCGTGGTCAAAACCAGACATATCAAAGCAGTGGATTCTTCAAACTACTTGCAATTGTAGCATGATTTAAAATGGTTATGAGAATTACTTTAACCTGCTAGGTGTAAAGATCATAGGATCACTAAATCAAAGGACACAGAATCAGCATGCAAAGCCATGCTTTTTGGAAAAGCATGAAAAGAAATCAACTCCTTGCTTTATTGCAAAAGAAAGCTCACACTGGGACTCATTTCTAGCATATAATAAATGGCAATTACGAGCAGTCAAAAAGACTCCTTGCTTGCAGCCTATCCTACCAGATAACGTCACTTTGACACTTTTGGTTTAACAGGCAGGAAAAGTCCTTAATTTGCAAAGTTAGTTTGTTTAGTCTTTTCTCTGACCTCACCATAAATCAACACTAGAAGGAATAAGAAGGAGGACATGGGAGTCAAATTCAGCCAACTTCCATTTCCAACCCATCTACATTTTCCATGCTTTCTATAAAACATGTCACTTCAATAAGGTGTGATAGTTTTCATAGCATAACTAATAAGCTTAACCCCATTAACATAAAAAATTACCATAAACCAGACTCTAAAAATAACAATTATGACTCTCATACACACCCATATTTCAATATCCTAACTATTCAAGACCAAGATTATTGAATTAACAAGACAAAAAAGAAAGAAAAATATTCTATATTAAATATGGTTTCAGTCAACAGAAAAAAGACTGGGTCAGAGGCCATGTTATATGTGAATTTATATTAGTAACACTTTGGAAGCAGGGCAGCAAGGTGCATTTATTCCATTGCTTTCATCATTAAAGTTGTAACTGGCATTAAGTGGGGAAAAAAGCTCCTCAAAGGCAGTTATCTTGGACACAGGGAACTGATTTGCTGACTTTTAATTTTAATTACATATTCTAAACTGTTGTTGGCATAACCAATTTATTGAATCTTTAAAAAACAGTGAGAAATGTTAAAGTGTATGGGAATAAATTCCAAAAAGAAAACTGCATTTATGTTCTGTTTTACACCAACAAGCCATCTCTACAAACAGCCTCAAGGAATAAACCAGTTCGTGTTGCTATTGCTTTTTATCTTGTTACTCCCTTCTGTTCTTATAAAAACCCATTAAAAACTCTTCCTACACTTTTCCTCATCAACAGTAAAAGCTTAATAAGCTATTGGGTAATATTACCTAAAGAGAATCAACAATTATGTGCTAGCCAAGAAACAACTCTAACTCACACAAGTTATAAATCTTTACTACCAAGTAACACACAGGCTTTTATCACACTTGTAGGCTTGGTAAGGTTGGCACCAACCTGAAGCAGGGATGTTGCAGGACATTGGCAGGGTATGGCTGAATACAATCTACTGTAATGCTTTTATTAAAATTATACGCTATAAAATCTTAAACAACCATTTCACTGTCATCCTTCTTGCTAGAAAGAAGTCTGCAAGGCAGAATGCAACATTGAGATTTTCCAAACTTCTGGACTCAAACACACTGACACCCTGTTCTCTTTGGCACAAAGGATGAAGAAAATGGCAAGCTAGCAGCAAATGTTAAGAAAACCATCCCTCGCCCAAACAAGCAGCAGTCAAATACTGCTCCCTACATTTCATTTACTTCCCACAAGTGCTTCTCTGAACTTAACCCAAAAGATACATGTTTTTTTTAAGCACAACTTGTTGAGGTTGCACACCTTGACAAAACAGCAGCTCAGGAAATGAAGTCACCCACGTAGTGGTGTCATTCAATGTGATTTTTGAAATGACAAAGGCAGATGTAAGGTCAGGGTGCTTATACCAGCCTGCCTTCCATGCATCTAAGGAAGTTTTTTCACCCTAAGAATAAGGACTCTGGGCAGGGTGGGAGAGGATGACATTCTTTAACAGTCCTCACAGTTAATCTGCAGGCATGATTCCAGCCATGTGAACTGAAAACTTTTCCCTAGATGCAGTCAGTGTCTGTTGGAGCCTCTGGATGCAGCAACACTTGGGAGGCAGCCAGGCCGCCTCTCTGCATTGCCATACAGCAGCTCCAGACGACTTAGTGTACTTGTCTCCACCTGCTCTTCTGCCTCACTGCTGTGTCTCTAAAACCAGGGCTGTCATCTGAGCTGCTCTTTCAGACACAAAGACAAACCCACTCTTCTCAATCAAAATATAAAATAAAATGGGTTTCTTTTAAAGAGAAGGTAAGTGAGGCCTTACTAACTTTAAAATCTAAGCTGAAGAAATGAAACTTAATCATCTCAGGAAGTCTTCCACTAGTAACAACTGCTGTTAGAGAAAAGTTGCTATATACAGTTCTGATTTAGGCTCTGTGGAACGAATTTCTCTAGTGATTAGCAAGGAATGTGGGCAGAATATTAACTAAAGCCACACTTCAAAAAATATACACATGTTCTTCAATTAAATTACTTCTGCACCTGATCAAGACCCCTGAACTTGTACTCTTTGTTTGGCTCTAAAATGAGAAAGTTTTTCTAAAGTATATTCTCTCCTGGTGCAACTTAGCTTAACTGTCAGTTTTTGTCACAGCCCTAACAGAGATACTCAAAGGTTAATTTTGGAGATAGCTGTTCACTGGTAAATATAGGGATGTAGCTTTCATGACAAGAAGCTAAAAAAGCCCTGAACAACTACACATCACTGTTTAAGTCCCACAGATAATGCTGTCAACCTCCACAAGCACCATTCCTGCATATTCATAGATAAAAAGTGTGATTTTTTACATTTGTACCTCTGTTACCTCAAAGGCTGGCAGGTTATATCCAGAGAAAAAGCAGTCATTCAGACATTACATCAGACACAATTTAAAATGCACAACATACACACTAGACTTCTGATGAAAGCAATTTTAAAAGTCATGTAGTATAACCTACTGAGTAAGGCCTCCAATACAGGCTTAGAAAAGCTGGACAGAGATCTCAGGATGAAAATGTTAATACTGTTTTCTGTAGTCAGTCCACCTAAAGTCACCAGGCCTTGACACCAAAGGTCAAATGAGATTCCTCCAGTTGTGAATTTGGTGTTGGGACTGTTCAATCCCTCCCATGTTTCTGACTTAAAAACTCTACAGAGATCTGAAAATCCACAGGCCAGCTCACAGAACTCAACAGTGCAACTCCTGCCTGCAGCCAAAGAATTTACTCACAGTATAAATATGTATTCCCAAGTCTTTTCCAGGCATTTGCTACACAGTCAGTGGTTCTGCATCTTCTCTGTCCTAAAAATGTGAAGGAAAAAAACAAACACCAAACCACAAATTAAATTTCATGTGTGCCGTGGATTTTCTTGAATTCTCAGCTATGCACATCAGCAAAGAGACTTCCAGAATCCCTCAACTCCTTCCTTCTAAAACACTACTACAGAGTTCAGTAAAAGGACTCTTTACAACATGAAATCAAGACCTTTTGATACACTTATAGATCTAGCTTCTGGGAAACAACAGCTTCTTTGCCCCCTCAAGGGTACAAATACTTCACTTTCATGCTACAAATACTTTGTTCTCATTTTCCTGCACCACCAAGTGTTTCTAGAACTTGGGACACGTGCTTTATTTAAGAGGCCTCTCAAGTACAAAGTGCAAGACAGAATGCAGCAGCAACATCTTATCATCTGAGAATCAAGAAGCAATGCTCTCCATAAAGGTTTCTGGGCTGTTTTGGTTTTTTAAACACATTTTTGTTCCATTTCCTGAGAAGGAAACACCAGCAGTCAGAGCATGGAGGAACACAGCAAGATCTTACGTAATACAACTGTGCAACAAATCAAGCCAAAGCTGGGAAGAAGGAATTTAACAAAATTACAGCAGATATTTCCAAATGTGGAACTATGAATGCAACCACTCACAGACAGACAGGCTCCTGATTGTACAAGAAACAGATATTGTTCCCAGCTTTATGCCAAGTTTTTAGGAAATTATGTCCTGGAAGAAATGAAGTAGATGCAAGTTTAGAAGTCCAGAGTGAGCCAGGCAGTGGAAAGGCAAGCCCCATGAGTAAAATCCTGAACAGGAGGGTGTGCCAAGAATAAAGCTGGTTAAGTCCCCTTTATTGTAAAGTGGACTGGCATCTAGAAAAATCACACAGGGCAACACACTCCACTCACACTCCACACCTAACACTAGGTCCGGGTAGTGTTAATCTAGAGATTAACCATAAACCTCCCCCCACACTGGTCAAGCTGCCTGTGGAAACTAACTGAGAGAAGACACTGGTGAATGGAATTGTTTTTAACATTTATCGGGTCTGATCAGCCCAGTCCTGGTGCCAGTACTGGTACCTTCTCTGTGGTAAAACATTAGCAAATTCTAAGATCAGTTACACAAGAAATAGTATTTTTAAGCAGCCCACTGTGCAAGCAGGGATGGTCTTGCTCACTGAGAACATGTGTCAAACCAAAACTCCTTCCATTTAACTCCCTTCCTGATCTGTATCTATGTGCAAATCCTGGAGTTTGGGGGGAGGAAACACAATTAGCTTTACTAGTAGTAACTATACTCAAGGCAATTAGGAGATCAGCTTTCATAGCACTTTCCACAATTTTATGATAGGTACAGTTTTGTATTACTGTCCTCTACTGATCCAGTGACAGGATGACAGCTTGTGATGTACTTCTGCTATCATGTTATCTTGATCCCAATACACATTCATGCCAAAGTAGCATTAAGAAATAAAAATCAATCTGTATTTTTCAGGTCATAAAGAAACAAGTGACATAATGAAACCAAATCATTCTGGGCATCTGGTTAGAAAACATCACTGAAACTGAAGCAAGCCAGTTGTATGTTTCACTTAAGTAATTTAGTTGTTTTTCTATAACCAAAGAGTCGTATTTTATAAAGCAAAATTCTTCAGACTTTTGTAGGGCTTCACACCAAGCCACCCCAGACATAAACAGCTGCAACTCTGAAGGAAAAGGACAAAAAAATGAAAGAAATGACAAAAAAGTATCCATTTTCATTATGTCATGATGATGATCAACCATCACAGACGTAAACACATTTAAAAATGCTGAGATTCAGAAAGATGATGACAAATGAAATTACATTCCAATTTTGTCTCCCCTCCCCAAAAGACAATTCTATTTCACAGGCAGCTTTGCCAAGACTACAGGAAGATTTTACCTTTACAACCCCACCTACCACTCCTCAAAACAGTGCCTGCTACAAGCATCAGCACTCTGCTCTCACATCACATTAGTGACACATTTCACTGTAAGAGGGGATTCATTTGCCTTTCCATACTGCATCATAATGCACCATTTCCTTTAAACACCACCACAGGCCTTGAGCCACAGCTGAGGACTGTTCCCAGACACCCTGGGGTCTCATTCCCAGGAAGTTCCCTCCTGATTTAGAAATCTGCCTCACAGCCCAATGTGACCAAGCCACGACCTGTCAATCCCTTACTTGGTGACGCTATGAAGCCACCTCAGGTTTTCCGCTTCGGACCTTTTATTTCCTTTCTTGTGTTTCCTTCCTCAGTTCCTGCCACACCACTGAACCTCTCACCCATACCTGGAGAATCTCCAGGAATCCCAGGCCTGCTCCCAACTTGTCCCAGACGCACCTCTCCCCCCTTCAGACCCTGTTCCCTCCCTCACACTTCCCCCTTCCTCTCCATTCTCACCCCATTTCCCTCCCCACACCTCTTACCTCCCGGCCCTACGAGTGACTCCTTCACTACGAGTGAAGCCTTTGCGGGGAGGCCGCTCGGGAAGCCCCAGACGCCTTCTCCTCAGCAGGTGCGGCGGGTGGGGATGGCACCCCGGGGACTTCTACCTTATCCCCCCCCACACCACCACCACCACTCCGCAGCCAGCCAGCCCCCCCTAGGAGCACACCAGCAGCTGGGGATCACTATTTGGCAGCATGTCCTCCTCCTCCTCCTCCGGCCCCCCCGTGCTGCCTCACTATCCCGCAGGTCCCCGCAGCAGAGCACGGCGCATGCGCCACCGGGAGCCCAGGATATGGCTGCTCCCACCACCCCCTCCCCTCCCCGGCCAGCACCGCGCATGCGCATTGCGACCACGGCGCCTCCCCAGCCCCTCCGCGCACCACCACCACGCATGCGCATCTCCCCACACCGCGCAGCTCCGCTCTTCCCCTCCCCTTCCCTTTTTTCTCCTCCCTCCCCCCCTTTCCAGGTTTCCGCGCATGCGCCGCGGACGCTAAACAACGAAGGCTCCCTCGCCCCGCAACGGAGCATGCGCTGTGTGCCTTGGGGTCCCTCCAGTGTGGGGGGTCACTATTTGGCAAGGACCTGACGCCTGTCGCAGTGCCATTTAAACAGATCGGCGGAGGGAGGGGGGAGGGGGTCCCTGGGGTGGTCTCTCAACTCTCCAATCGCGCGTAGGCACAGGGGAGAGCTGCGGCGGAGGGGGAAGACGACATCACCATCCCCCCCCGGACCCTGGGGAGTTTTCCTCCTTTGTATTTTCGGCTTTGCTTCTTTCCCCCGCACAGCCCCCCTCCCACCTCACCTGAGAAGGACACCGCTGCCCGCTCCTCCCCTTGCGCTCTCCTCACACTGCCCTAAACTGACACATCCGGGCTCCTAGCGACGCCACTCGACGCGCGTGGGCGGGGCCAGAGCGCTGCGCCTGCGCAGAGGAGGGGAGGGGGCGGAAGGCGGGAAAGGCGTCGAGCGCGCGGCAGTGCTGCTCGTTCCCTTCACGGCTCCGTGAGGCGGCGGTTGCCTGAGGTAACGGAGGGCGGCTCTGGCGGGGAGACCCCTTCTCCCTGGTAGTGTGGGCTCTGCTTGGAGCTGGTGTGGTGTTGTGTCGCGAGAGGACAAGTTTGAAACTCGGAGAGATAGTAGGAAAAAAAATCTTCCCTGTGAGGGTGGTGAGACACTGGAAGAGGTTGCCCAGGGACGTTGTGACTGTCCTCTCCCTTCAAATGTTCAAGGTCAGGTTGGTTGGGGCTTTGAGCAACCTCATGTAGTAGGTCTCCCTGCCCATGCTGAGGGGTTGGAACTGGATTATATTTAAGGTCCTTTCCAAACCAAACCATTATATGTGTAAATCAGCCAAAGAGGAAGCATTAGGGGAGGTGAGGAGGGTGTTCACATGTGGTGTGGCCTGGTTTTGCCTATCCTCCCTGTTTCTTTAAGTTGCCTTACTGTTGTGTAATACTGTTGGGAAAATACAATTAGTATTGTATCCCTCATCTGTAGGAGGGGTTGTGGAGCACAACACTGCATAGGTCACCAATGATTATGAAGAACAGTTCCCCACACTGTGTATGATAACAGTTTCTTGCCAGGTTTCTTGGTTGGTGATTTTCTTCCCCAAGTATAACATAACCTCAAATTATATATAACCTTTTGAGAAAAAGATTGTAAAACAAACATGCTTTTTTTCTGCCATTCAGGTGTCTAGATCAAAAGCTCAAGGGACAACTTACAGAACCTTTTCTACAAGGGGGTTATTAAAAAAATGGAGCCAGGCACTTCAGAGTGCTATGTGGTGGGAGGGTGAGAAACCAAAGTAAAAATGAGAGTTTTAGACTAGATACAAGTAATTTTTTCATCATGACCACAGATGACTGCTTGAACAGATTGTCCAGAGAGGCTACATAGTAGTAAGCCATTAAAGCTTGCAATTAAATTTAAGCAAGCCATGAGCAACCTTCTTAGATCTCAGGTGACCCTGCAGGTTGGACCAGATGATGGCCTGAAGTCTCTTCCAACCCAGAACCTCCTGTGGTCCTGAGATCTCCTCCATGTGTGAGTCTTCTAATTTCTAATAGTCTGCAACCAAGTGAAGCAAAATATTGTTATCAGTCCTTGATTACTTAAATATTTGTAGAGCTTATGCAGAGTTGCCTTTCTTTCTTGACAGTTTCAGTCTTAAGTTAAAATGAATTCATAAATTACATGCAAAGCACCCCAATAACCAAATTAGCCAGGGTACATAAAAAATACCACAGCTACGCTTATTTAAATGAGAGATGCAAAGTCTTTTTTACCTCATGTCTCAGTCTCTCCAATATAAAATGCTGCTTCTCATATTAGGCTGCCACATTTGTCCACCACTGACTCAGAGAACATTGCCTGGCTGATTGCTAACATTTTCTCCAATGTCCTGGGTTTTCCTGGCATGTAGCTCATCCAAGTCATGACCAATTCTTGGACTCTGCTTCATTCCTTCATTTCACAAACTGCTGCCCATGGTGACAAAACAGCAGGTAATGCTGCATTGTAATGAAGAAATGCCTGAAACTGCCTCGTGGGAAGTACAGAATTGGTATTAGCATTTCTATTCTGGCTACACATTTCTCCTGGAAATGTATTTTCACACCCGAGCCATTATCCTGGATTTTATTTTCCCAATATAAAGTGGATTTTTACTGAGGTATTCATTTTCTTATGGCTGAAGTGCAAAAGGAAATTACAACAGCAATTTTAGAGACAACAAGACATTCCCCCCTCCTTTCCTGCATTAGAGCTCTAAGGCAGCAGAGTCTTGATACAAGGGGTTTCTAGACAGAACAAACAGAAATGTCTCTTTCAATTCAGCACTGGCCATATGTCACTCAGCAGTGGGGAGGGTCATCCTCTTTTGCAGTTTATTATGTTGTTCTGATCAAAATTCTCTTGTTCTCAGGAGGAGAAAAATTAAATTTTGTTTCTGTGAAAATGAAGATTGAATTCCACCTCTCCTTCATCTGAAAAGTTATTTAGAGACAATTCTGTCCTCCTCAGTGGTAGACAGAAGTGAAATGCTGTCACTTACTCTTCATAGACCCTACCTTCTGCCTTTAATACAATTCTGTAAAAAACAACTGGAAAATTCTGAGGTTCAGGTTCTGCCTACAGACACATACACTGATGTGTCTGAGTCTTGACAGAAGCATGCATGTGAGAATACCAGATTCTCAAATGTGTTCACTTTGGGTATAAGTCCCAGTGTCATCTGAATTATACAAGACAGGTTGGGGGTTTTTTTCTGCAGAAGAACCAAAAAATGCTAATTTATACACAGGTTTGGAGCTGTTGCTTTTGTGTACAAGTTTGATTTTTATGTGAAGCTGATTAAACTGATGTCTGTGAAAGAGTTGTGTGCAAGAATTTTAAATAGCTCCCACTTTTTAATATTCACTTTCTCTTTGGCTTTAATTATTTTGTTCCTACGTTTTCCCTTTCAATTTTCTAAAAACCTAGAAATGTAATTAGAGAGAGGCTGAACTCAAGAAAGCTGCCAGCATTTCTACATCATGATTAAATATATCAGCCATCCCTTTAGTCAGAGACTGAAAAACAGGATTTTCATAATTATCTCCCTGTTATCCAGGAAAGAATCTGCAACACATAGGGCTACAGAGTTATTGAAAATGCAGCACTAATTAAAATCTCATATAAGCTTAGGATGATTGGGAGAGTATGAAAACACAGTTACTAAATTATTTCCTGTATTTGCTAACTTTGTTACAAAACCAAACAAAACCATTCTAAACAAAACCCATCTCAAATCACTGGGGAGACTTTAATGAGGCTTTTATATATGCAGCAGTCACATAAACATTGCAAGTTGCTTGATTCACCTCTCCTTAGACCAGCAAGGCATCTACAGAACTCATTTTCCCCATGTAACACAAGAGGAAATGCTGTGGTATATTCATAAACAGTAATTCCATTGTTTCTTGGCTTGAGGTTATGGTTACTCTTTGTTTTAAAGGCATAAAAATAATTTTGGTACTATTAGCTTTTATGGTTTCATTGCAGAACAGTAATATTGGTGTCATCACCAATTAAAAATCTAGTAGCCTTGCAAGCTGACTTCTGCTGAGGTATCTCCATCCTCTTGGAAATGTACAAAAAAATATGCCCAGTACAAAGTCTAAGATTATTATTAATCTTGTCAAAGGACTCTAAGCTTTGGCACTGACAGGGCACACCAGAGGACAGTAAGTGCTGATACGGTTTGTGATGAAAGGAAAAGCTGCTCAGACAGTGGCTTCTTTGAACCATGTAACTCTGAGGATTCTCCAGGGAAAGGAACCTGGTGAGCTTTTTATTTTGCAACCCTTTTCCTCAAAATTTAATTTGCACCCAAATAACAAGTCCTGATCCAGAGAGAGTCCAGTATCCCCACTTCTCCTTCACAAAAAATTAAGTCATCTCCAGTGTTGCATAGAGTAGGAGGGTAAGTTGAGTATTACCCAATTTTAAAACTTCTAAAAATGTAGGGAAATTAGGCAGCTTATCATATTAAAAACAAGACAAAATTGGGAAAATGTTTGCTTCTGGTTTCAAAGCAGAATCCAGAAAAGTGTAGGAATTATGTGAGTTTTAGGCATCCAGATTCAAAACTAAGACTGAAAACAAATCTTTTCAACAGATGAAAAAAAATCACAGTAACCTAAATTGTTTGGGTCCAGTGCTTTCTGACCTGAAAGTTGCCAGTTCCTTGTTCTGCTCCTGCTCAGAACTGCCTGAGCACTTCAGCAATTAACTCCTACTTTAATTGCCTGTGGATCCAGTAGCACCTATGTCCCTTAGAGCACGAAAGGATACATTTGCTCTAGCACATGTATCACAGCCACATCATTAAATTCCGTACAAAAAGCAGAAATAATCAGCATGTCTATGAGAAAGGACCTTCTAGTAGAGGTGGGATCATCTCCTTTTCCCCACACAAACCATTCTCAGGTCTGAGTTTACTGCTATGCATATTTCTTGCCCAAAGTTGCTTTCCTCTCTTCAAAATGCTGTAAGACAACTTAGTCATTGTTGCCCTGATTAAGGATGCCTTTTCTTTGTGAGAAAACAAACATTGTTTTAAAAACTCTTGACCTCCTTTGGAAAAATTCTGACTTGGGAGATTTTAATTGCAGGGAATCTGTTCATAGTGCTATTTTTACATGTATTGGAAAAGTATCAAAGCTCATTTTTTAGGAGAGGAAATTATACTTTAAAATGCACTATTGTGAGAAAGTGACTCCCTAATGTCTTTGAGTTGGTGCTCTGTTTCTCGTTAGAAGCATCTCCTGCCTTCCCTGATGAGCCTGCTCTTGTTTTCAGTGCTGGTTTGCTCTAAGATGCTTTTGATCCTGTATTCATTAAAACCTGATCCTGCTGCTTCCCACCAGCCCTAATGGTCTGTGAAATTATTTTCCTTTCTCCAAGATGCTGTTAACTCTGCTAGCACCTGCAGAGTAGAGGAGCTCAGAACATTGTCAGCAGTCCTCTGATTTATTCAAACCTGCTTTTCTCCACAAACAAGAATTAATCTTCAATGTTATCACAACAATCTTCCCTCATGGAATAGGAGGAACAGACTGCAACAGTCTGGAGGTTTTTATCACTGTTGTTTTCCCCTTCTACAGGTGCAGAGAGAAAAATGGAAAAGACTTGAAAACTGAGAGTAAGATTCACTCTGTATAACAGAGCATGAAAGAATGAATGAGCATGAAGGGCTCAGACAGCTGAAAGGGAATTAAATCCAGTAAGGAAAAAAGGATGGAACAATGAAGCAAAGTGATGAGGTAAAGGGAAAATGTAAAAATTCATTTGTAGTCTGACCCATGCAGGGAATAATATCAGTTAATGAAAAGGCAGGATTTTAAGATAATCACAAACTAAGAATTTTTCAATTACTTAGGATTCATAATCAGATGACAGTTTAGGTTTTTTTTTTGGTTTTTACTGTTGGTGGAAGAAAGGAGGGCTCTCTAAATGTGTGTTTTTGACAGGATGATAAAGGTATTGGCTGTCGATACAGACTTCATTGCAGAAATTCTAGCAAGTATTGTGAAGCTATGGCTACTCTAAAACTAAAGTGCTGAGAATAAACTAAATCAGAGCAAGATGCACATTTGTCTGGAACACAGACTCAGCTCCTCAAAGCTGATAGGAGGCAGCCTTTGCCTGGAAAGCAGTTTGCATTGTTCTGAGAAGTGATTTTCAGAAGTTTAGTTAAGACTGGCAGGCAGGCATACTGCCAGAGGACACAAACTCAACTGTCTTACTTTTCCCACCACCACAGAAACTGGAGATCCCAGTGATCCCTACTGTGAAAGTGCCCTCAAGAGGGCTGATTTTTATTGCCTTGTTTTAATTTTAGGTGGGAAACAGTCCTTTGGAGGACAGTTTTCTGCTGTCAGTGGGAACAGGGTATTACAGGTGGGGCCACTGCTAGATTCCTCAGCTTTGTCTTTCCACTGGCTGTCTTAAAGGGGAAATTAAAACACCTGATTAAAAAGGTGAGGTGCTGCCTCCCCTCCCCCGCAGAGTATGAGGACCATTATGGAAATCTTCCCAAAATTCTGTACACCTATTAAAATGCTTCATTCCCAGTTTTCAGCTTTTCAAAGCAGGGTAATCTCAGATAATCCCCAGCTCTTAACTGAGTTTTGCACAGCAGAAATTCTAATTGGTCCTGAAGAATGACTCTTAGGGATGGTGGTTTTAAGTGGTATCTTCAAGATGGGTAATTCATTGATTTCAAAGCAGTAACAATGACTTCCTTATCCCTTCAACTGTTGGCATTCGAGCACAAGTCTTTGCTATCCTGTGACCAGAAAGTTATCAGTGGTACACAATTACAGCCACCTCTAGAAAATACAGGCACATATGCACCATCTACCATATTCTATGTGCTCTCTAAATATTTGTGGTTTTTCTTAACATCTGTTGATGGTGTTGCAGAAGGAGCTTGTAAAAACAAGAAAGATGAAAAGCAACACAGCTGCCAAGTTTCCCCCCCCCTGTGGATGCCATCTCTCAGCTAGCTATGAAAGAAAACTTCACCTTTCTTAGCTGATACCTCAACAAGTTCCTCCTGGAGGGACAAGAGGCACAAACACTGCAGCAACATAATCTGCTGTTTATTCTCAGTACGTGCATGACTTTTCTCATCTCCCTGGAACCACCAAGAACTGACAGGGTTCCTAGGAGAATTCTGGCAGCAATGTTTTCAAAACAGAGATGCCAGTGGCTGCTGCTGCTGCACAGGAAGCCAGCTGGTTGTGTTACATGAGGACAAAATGAAATGCAAGTTCTGTGCTATTAGTAACAAAGGCCATTCTCCAAAAAAGATGGAGATTATCCTAAAGTTTCTAACAACAGCTTCAACACAGTCTCTGCTGATGGACAAAAAAGGAATAAGCCAAATAAAAACAGGAGAGACCTTGATTTCCACATTGTGTATTTACTCTTCATGCTTAGACTCCAGAAGTAATAATATCACTAATTAAAAAGAAACTGGGTTTTGGTTTTCTCCTTGGTTTTTTTGTGAAAATGATTGAAATATGAGTTCCCCCTGCTGGTAACTTGATGAGTCGTAAACGGACTCTGGGTTGGGACTCTGGAACCAACAAAACTGGAAGAGAAGATGGAATCTGTTCATCACTTTTCAGCCTGACCTTCACATTTTTCACTTGCAGGTCTTTGTCTAAGGCACTTAAACTCAACACCTACTCAACTGATTTCCCTTCCTCTTCTACCCAGACACCACTCACATCTGCTCAGGAAGGAGCAAACCACAAGCACTGCCTTTAGGAACTCACAAGTCAGCCCAAACTTGAAACATTACAGAGTGGCTGTTTAAAGCACCTGCCACCTTGGCTGCAAAACTGTTTTACACTTCACAAAAGCTTCTCATTTTGGCAAGTATGGCATTATCACACCAGTATTTGCTTGCTTCAGCTGGGGAAAGAAAGACAGATCAAGCACACAGGACTAAAAAGAACAAGATAGTCTCTTTTTATTTAACTTGACTTGCACCCTAATAAACCAGAGAATGTCTAGAAAAAGCAGAGATAAACCAAGTCACAGCAGAACTGGTGAAGCTCAGGCTGCTGGCAGAAAACCTGAGCACTGTGCTTTAATTCTTCAGAACCTCCAAACTGCTTATTAGGTGCACATGCTACCACAGAACACTTCCTTCTTTGAATAAGCAAAATAGAACTTGCCAGCAGTACAGATTTCTTTGCACAGACATAGCCTAGATGTTATGCAGGGTGTAGAGAAACCAGAGTAAGTTCTGTCAGCACTTTGTATGTTATTGATCTCTTACTTGAAGATGGAAAGCCTTTCCTGACACTTCACCAGAAATTCAAGCATTGCCTCTGAAGACACTTGGACTGTGTCTAAGACAAAAAAAGTGTGAACAAAGCTAAAAAAACCAAACAACCCACCTATTAAAACCTAATTATCCCTTTGCAGAAGTGCCTCAAAAAGGAGCTACCATTTCTAATAGGAAAAAATAACACGGAGGATGAAAACTTCGTTGGATCCTAACCCAGTTCCTTTGGAGTTTACCTGTCTTTATGTAAAGAGACAGCTGAACTCAAGCAGGAACATACACCAGAAGCCAGCAGGCAGACTTCTCAAAGTGTGGCAAGCAGTCTGTCACTGGGGAGAGGCATTACAGCAATAATCCTGGCAGCTCAGAGCTGGGGACCTGCTTTGTGGTAGTGTTGTTAAAACTGTCCAAGAAAAAAACACTGCTCATTTGAAAATAGCTTCTTGAATTGCTTTTGTAACCTCCTCTGGGATCTCACAGTACGTGAGGTCTGAAGAGAGGACAGCAAGCTGTCTAAGGAAATCCACAGGATTCAGACTCAATGTAGGTACAAGAGCTGCCTTTGTTTTAGGGAAATTCTTATTGACTAAGAGTCAGAGGTGCAGCAAGAACCAAGCTGGAGCAATACCAGGAATAGGTTTTAGAGCTAAAGTGGGTCAAGGGAGCCTGCAGCAATCAGGAGAGAGAAAAAAAAAAAAAAAAAAATCTTTCTTTTTCTTCTTGGCAAACTAATCTTTGAATCTGTGCTTTGAATACAGACAAGTTGAAGATATTGGTAAAGACAGATCTTGGCTTAGAAAACAGACCCTAGGAGGCTCCCAGCTTTGTTCTTTCTGCTGGTGGCCTGTGGTGTGGGGAAAGGGATGAACCTGTGGGTTTGAGCAGAAGTTCCCTTGAAACTACGGTGGCTTTTCAATGGTTAAGGCAAAAATATTAAAATGAAACAAAGATTTCATTGTTAAGACACTTTCTCCTCCTAAAGCTACACCTAGACTTGGGGCAAAAGGGAGAGAAGAGCATGGGAAGAGTACTTTATGTACACACGAGGCAATTTAGCTTGAGGTGCTGTAAACAAAAAGGCAATTGCTGCTAACAGACAATTTCTAATCATACCCCTTCTGAAGAGTTTTAACCAGTAGAGAATCCTGGTTCATAAGCAATTCTGCTTTTGTGGAATTCAAATAAGAGTGATAGAGGAGCTTATATCCTATAAGCACAGAGAAAAGATGGTTTTATGATTAAGACACACAAGGGATATGTGACTTGTTCCTATCTCTGCCACAGTGTTCAGGAACAAGTCATGCAGTTTCTCTGCTCCCTTTTATAAAACGGAACTAATGTTCATTACCTTCCGTATTGGGAAGCACAACTGTCTTCAGGGAAGCCAGAACCTCAGGACAGGAGCAGCTGCCAGCACACACTGCTCATCAAGCTGGATCCATGGAGTTCAGTCACAAAAGCTTTCTCTGCGTAATTCTCTACTACTGAGAAGAGGTTTGCTACTCATCACTTGACCTTGGAGACAACATGCAGTAGCAAAGAGGTGAAGGTGACAGAGAAAACCCCCTTGAGAGCCTCAGGTTTAATTTTCCAGGAAACATGTGGTCTGAGCAGAACTCTAGGATAGCAAGACAGATGAAAGAAGAAAAAAAAATTAAAACCAAATTTGAGGCCAAAAAAGTTGTAAGGAACACTGGAAGGGTGAGGGAAGCAGGGGATAGAGAGGGAGAGGCTTACAACAGCCGCTCAGGAAAGAGATGGAGATCCCATCTGGAGGGGCAAAAGGCCAAAGCCACAGAACAGATGGAGACCAAGTGACAGCTGGTAGAAACATGCTTTCATGTGTAAAGTTTGCTCTTTGGAGAATTTTCCTCTCCAACTCTAAAGGCATCATTATGATAATAACTCCTCCCCTCAAGACACTGGGGAGCTCGCCTGTGCTCAGGAGTGGGCATTCGAAAGCTCCCCACGATGGTGGTTAATTAAAAAGGGCCCTTTCAACATTTAGAAGCTGTAGTCACACAACCTTGGCATCGTTTTAGCAGCAGAGGGTCCTGTCCCTGCATCACCAAGGGGTGTGTGTGAAAAGAATTAATTTCGGCCCCACTGGTTAAACAGGTTTCCTGTAAACTTTCACATATGCCAAGAGTTGCTCCTGGTTTTGAAGAGCTGGATGAAGGACATCATGCAACTTCGTGCCTACACAGATTATCTTAATGGAAGAGGGTCCAGTTGCTGCTCCACCAACTCATTTATGGAAAAATGATACAATCAATCAAAAGAGGGCATTGTCTTTAACACAGGCCTTTAATCCAGGGATCTTTCCAGGCCACAGCAAAGAGCTAACATAATTCTAAGACTAGCCCTCTCCTTGGAGAGGTGTGCTGCTTCTCTCCAAGGATAGCAAAATTAAAACTTCTGGAAAAGTGGCCATTGTCTCTTTTTCTTTAATAAAGATATGAAGGGGCTTTTTTTCCTGTTAAGGCAAGAATTTCATCCTGCTGCTAGGCTCTAGTAATGCAGCTTTGATTACAGAAGAAAAAAAAAAAAAAAGGCTTAATTACAATTAAAACTAAAGAATTATGCTTTTAAGACAACTGAGAATAAAAAAACTAAAACAAACAAACAAACAAAATCCAAACACTGTCCTTCTGATTACCTATCCTGAGTCCAGTTTGATAACAGATTTTGAGGTACAAGACAATAAATTAAAAGTTCATTCCAACTGCAGAGATCAACTACTTCCTCAATGTGATGTCTTCTTCACTACCTTTCCAAATTTGGCATCGAGTCCAAGGCCTGCAAAAAGAGATAAAACAACCCATGTGCATGGAAAACTTGCTTCAGACTATGCAAACAAGCATAACACATGTAACCTTGCAAAAAATCAGCTTATCAGCATCACCTTACTCATGGTCACTCAGAGGCAGTGACTCACCTGGTGTAGGGGAAAAAAAAATACCAAAGAGATCTGCTAGAAGTCATGTTCCTCTCCACCTGCCCTGGGGAGGCTACTAACATGCTCTGCCATCAAGAGTCTTCTCATCCAATTAGATTTTTTTTGACCACCATCTTTTGTCAGCTCTTGCCTGGCTATGCATCATGTCTAGTTAAATTCCAAGGGAAAAGGCCTTGGCTTCCCAAACTTACCCAAAAACACCAGGATGGTTCCCACCCACTGCATGGTACTGATGGGATTGGCAAACAGAATGACAGAAGCTAAAATGGTGAAGAACTTGCGGGTGGTGGTGATGATGGAACAGGTCAGAGGCCCGAAGTATACCACAGTCATGAAAATAAAACTCTGTAGGAAGACAAATAAAGACACCTTTTGTCACTCTGACTGGAAAAAGTACAACACAGATCATAGTTGCAGATAAAAAGTTGAATCCTTCTGACTGGACAAACCCACCCCGTGGAAGGCTGTGGAATGAGGGAATTGTGTTTACCTGACCCAGGGCACTCGTCAGGCCAAACAGGAGGATGTTGTAAATGATGCTGGGGTAACGTTCTGTAAAACTCAAGAACTCCCAGAGCTCTCCAGTGAACAGGATCCCTGGAAGAAAGATCCAAGATGAAAAGCACGAGTTACAAGCCCACAGGCAGCCTGAGTAGCCACTGCTACATAATTTACACTCAGAAACCAACAGCAGCTACTGCAAGCAGAGAAAATTCCGTGAGAACAGGTGAAAAAGTGATCACCTTCCTGGTTAATTAATGGCAGAAGCAATCAGGAACTGCAGATCCAGAGCTGATAAACAGTCCCTAGGAGTTAACCAGAAGTGCTACTCCCTGATTGGAGGGGAAAGCTACACTGATAACTTATTTCTGAAAGTCCTCAAGTAGAACCTGGGTGGTCTGGGGCTAGAGCAGAGCTGAGCTGAGCTGCAAGGACTGCTGAGGAGTGAGCAAGCCCCAGGCAGCTCCACTCTGCGTGGAGCACTGTCCCCTGCTGGGCATGGGAAGAGCTACACCACCCAACAAGCTTCTACATACAACCAACAAAAAAACCAACCAACCAACCAAAACAAACAAACAAAAACAAAACTCCCCAAACAAAGTTATTTGCAAAAGAAGTGTTGTAGGCCCCTTTTGGAGCAGGACATGAGGTGTCTTTCCCACAGGATGTTCCAGGCCTCTCTCTTGGTGTGGTGTCTGTGGGTTTTGCAGGTTGTTCCTTACCAGCCCCCAGGAACAAGGTGGACCACAGGTTAACATTCAGCATCATGTGGTTGGAACCTGTCTGGTAGTGAGCTCTCATGTGGTCCTGAGACACACCCGTCAGCCCATCCAAGGTCAGAGACAGCAGCTGAGAAGAGACAAATAAATCCTTCATTTTTTGGTTCTTCTTTGGGGGAAAAATCTTGAGCATTCTCCCTGTTCCTTGATACCCCGCTCTCCTCCTAAACAGCCATTCCATTACCTCAGAACAGACTCAAAACCCCACAACTTCAGGCTGTGCCCCCAAAACTCCTGCAGCAGCCTTCCCCTAGCAGCTCAGGGTACACCTGAGGTCTAAAAGAGGTGGATCCTTCCTTCCTCCTCCCTCCTCACCCTGGCTCTTGCAGCACTCACCAGGAGAAGCTCTCCATAGCCAAAAACGTGCTCATCACTGCCAACCCCCTTTTTGGGTTTGTAGAGGAAGAGGGCCACGCCTGCAACTATCAAGAGGACGCAGAGATACTTGGCTGGAGGATACTTCTTCCGCAGCAAAGTCACTCCTAAAAGCATGACTGAAAAGAAACAACATCAGAAACCATTCCCAGAATCCTCACAGGAGGGGATTTTAGACTTCACCAACACAGGGATAAAACACCACTTGGCAGAGGGGACAGAAGAGGAGGGACACCGCTTTGACAGCTGAGGTTCTGGTTGAGGAACCAACAGAAATCCCCAGAAAAAGAAACGTGGAACACATACCTGGGATGGGCTTACAGGACTTGCCAAGGACCTGGAAGAGAAAGATTGTGTTAATTATCTAGGTAATCCCTGCCTGGAACTGGAGAGACCCTGGCTATAGGAGGGTGAACGTGGGGGGTCTGACTCCCCTGATGCAAAAACAAAGAGACAAGCCTCCCCCCCCCCCACAAACGGCTAAACAATCAGCAAAGGTTTCAAAATCACCTCAACCCCTCCAACATCAGCACCAGCTCCCAGTTAACCCATTCCCATAATTTCCCTTCCAGGTGAGTTCTCTTAACTCTTCCCCACACCCTCAACACTGACTGAGCCACTGCCACAAGCTCAAAAAGGTAGAAAATAAGCCTCAAAATCCCCCTTTCCCTCTGTCTCAGTGCACCAGCAGCAGCTGCCTCATCAGGGCTGGGTTTTGGGGGTACCTGGGTGGGGTAACTGACGAACTGCAGTGCAGAGTTGCTGGAAACCATGGCCCCCAGGTAGGAGAGGGAGCAGGAGGCATAGAGCCAGCCCCGGGTGCGGTCAGCTTTGACCGAGTCGAAGAAATGGATCACTGGGAGGAAAAGAAAGAAGAAGAAAAGTCAGGAGGGACACCAACACCCAGGGCTGAGCGCGTTCAGGAGGGACAGCCACCGCGCTTCTCCCCTCCTCCTGGGGGTAAAACAGCCGGAGCAGCAAACGGAATCCCCGGAGGCCCGGACTCACGGAGTTTGGCGAAGGCAGCGTTGATCACGCACTGGATGAACACCAGGGTCAGGGCGTACTTGAACTTCTCCTGCTTGGCGCCCTCGCCGTACCGCCCCCGAGTGCTGGAAAAGGGCGCGGCGTGAGGAGAACGAAGCCCGAACCGCAGCAACACCCCGGGGCACCGAGAAACGCCGCACCCGGGGAAAGAGGAGCCGCACCCGGGGAAAGAGGAGCCTCCCCCGGGCCGTCCCCACGGAGCCTCCCCCGAGGATTTCTCCCTCCCCGGCCGCCCCTCCCCCTGTCCGGCCCCCCCAGAGACCCCTCCGGCGGCCCCGCCGAG
>JAAWXA010000053.1:1497754-1522619 GCA_038090715.1 Florisuga fusca
GGAGCTAAGGGGGGGCCCGGGTTGGCGTTTCCGCCGCCACTCGGGCCGGGCCGGCGCGTGCGCATTGCGGCCCCTCAGGGACGGAACCGAACCGGGCGGGACGGAACCGAACCGGGCGGGAGGGAACCCAACCGGGCGTTCTGCGGGCGCCGAAGGAGTCTCCGGAGCCCCCCCGGTTGCTTCCGGCCCGGGACGTTCCCCTTCAGCCGCTGCTTCCTCCCGCGACCTCTCGTAAGCGGCTGCGGTGCTGCCGAACCGGCCCAGCGGGAGGGGATGGAGGCGTTGGGGTTGGAGTCCGAGCGTTCCCCCAGGATCACCCCCACCCCACGCACCACATCTCCAGGGACTCCAGCCCTGCCCTGGGCAGCCTGGGCCAGGCCCTGACAACCCTTTCCAGGCATTGAGAAATTGTTCCCCAGCTCCAACCTCAACCTCCCCTGCCACAACTTGAGGCCCTTCCTCTTGTCCCATCCCTTGTTCCTGGGGAGCAGAGCCCGACCCCCCCTGGCTCCAACCTCCTCTCAGGGGGTTGCAGAGAGCCAGAAGGTCTCCCCTCAGCCTCCTCTGCTCCAGGATCAGCACCCCCCATTCTCAAGTGACAAGTACCTGATTTGCCTTCTTACCACCTCTGAGTGAGCACTTAAAATTTATTTCTGAATTTAGTTTCAGCTGCTCCTGGGCAGATTTTGTTCCAAGTCCTTTGAGCAACCTCAGAGCTCCATCTGATGACCAACCAGTCCCAGGCACTCCGTGGACCTACTGAGCCCCAGTACCCTCCTGGTGACCCCCAGAGCAGGATGAGACCCCCAGCAGAGCTCAGCCTCACAGCCTGTCAGCCTTCTCCTGCCTTTACCATGTCTGCTGAGCTCTCCAAAGACTCCAGTTGAGGCTCAAGATATTAAATCCCAAAGAAGGGCTTTGGATGCCTGAAATATTTATTTCTGTTTCCTTTTTAACTGGCAATACCAGCATCTGCAAAAAAAAAAAAAAACAAAAACCCAACAAAAACAACCAGCCCTCTGAACATAAGACAGAACTCCAGAGCCAACATTCCTCCTTTAAGCTTTGCAATAGGTACAGAAAATACAAACTTCAAACAGCTGCAAAAATAGTGTCTTTGGAAGAAAATAGAGTTTCTACATCAGATACATGAAAATTGGCTTCTTCAGTACAACCCAGAGCCTTTGCAACACAACAAAAAATCCAATACTTCTGTTGCCAAGAGGCTTTACAATCCATGTTTCCCTGGAGCTGGAGGGTGCTGGGCCAGTGCTGCTCTCACAGCTCCATGCACCACACCCACCCTCAGGCTAGGGGGGTCCTGACCCCCCAAAAACCCCCATTTCCCCCCCCCCAGTGTCCCACCCCAGCCAGGCTGTTGGGGCTCATGNCCCCCCCCCCCGTGTAACACCCCAGCCAGGCTGTTGGGGCTCATGGCTGGGAAGCAGCAAACCCCCCCCTGGAGCAGGGACTTTGTGCACTGGTTTTTCACTTCCCTCATCCCAAGGCACCTGCAGGGCCTTTCCCCCAGCACAGGGAGAGCAGAGAAAGAGTTTGTGACTCCAAAACCTCCCCCAGCCTCAGCCACCTGAGTTTTCCAGATCTGTGGGAGCTGCATTTGGACACCTGCACTCTCCCCATGCTCGTTTCAAAGGGTAACTGAGGCACGGGAGGGATCTGCTGCTCTCCAGCCCTCTTTGTGCTCTGAGGGAGAGGAGCTGAGTGCAGATTCACATTCCCTGCTCCATTCCACTCCCTCCAGGCCCCTTCTCTCCCCTTTTCCCAGGGTTCAACAACCCCAGAGAGCCCCAGGGCAAGCCCCAACCTCACCTCTCCCAACTCAACCTCCTTCACAGAGCACAGACTGCTCTTCACCAGGCAAACAATCACACAGGAAACAGACAATTCAACACAGGAAAGTGCTTTCAGCAGGGGAGGCTGGGAGAACCCTGCCTGTTCAGCAGGGAATAGTCTGGGGGCACAATGGACTTCACAGTTTCTATCACCCTGGGAGGAAACCCACATTGGTTCTCAGTCCCAGAGTTGTCCCTTGGCTGTCACACATCCCACCTTCAAGGCACTTGTGTCTCCACAGGCAGGCAGAGAGGAGCCAGAGCTGCTGGTGCTGCCTGGCTTCCCCCCAAAAAAGGCTTCACACCACCAGAGAGCTGTGGAAGACAACGTTCTCCTCTGCTTGGCCACGCTTCCAGTGTTCATAACTCAGTGAAGAAGACTTGGACACCTCGCTGAAGCTCTCCACAGCAGCATCTTTCCTCACCCCAAGGAAAGGAGGGGAAGCTGTGGGCTGGCAGGATGTAAATGTGCCTGTGGCAGGGCTGGGAGAAGCTGGGAAGCCCCTGAAGAGGAACCCCACATTTGGGAAGAGAGGTTTCACCAGGCTGACAGGGCAGAAGGCAGAACCCGTGGGGTTGAAGTGCACTTTGTTCTTATCTGGGCAGGAAGGCTGAAAAGGTTGAGCAGGGCTGGGGGAGCTGAAGGAGAGAGACAGAGTGGACATGATCATGGAAATCATGGAATCCCAGATCACCCAGTGCCCCCCCTGCCATGGGCAGGGACACCTCCCACCAGCCCAGGGTGCTCCAAGCCCCATCCAACCTTCAACACTGCCAGGGATGGGGCAGCCACAGCTTCTGGGGGCAACCAGGGGCTCAGCACCCTCACCCCAAAGAATTTCTTCCTCATGTCTGACCTAAATCTCCCCTCTGTCAGATGAAAGCCATCACCCCTCATCCCATCAGCCCCTTCGGAAAAGTTCCTCCCCAGCTTTCTTGATTAGGAACAGGCACTTGCAAGGGCACTGAGCAGCCACAGACAAAACTCCTGGAGCTCTGCACACATCCAAGAGCCTGAACTGCCAGAGCTGGATGGCTCTTGAGGTACAGAGCAGCACAGAGAGCCTGCTTTGTCTTGAAAACACACTTATTTACAGGAGAACCACCTCTTGTCCTCAAGAGGCTCTGCTGGCCAAGGAAACCCTCCAGCAAGGAATCACCTCCAAGCATGTCTGAGGGGCAGCAGTTCAGCTTTTAGCTCTTCTGAGCAGCCCTTTTTGTTGGGAGTTTTTCCTGCTCCCTGCTTTAAGGCCAGGGCAGGGGTGACAACTGCAGCAACAGGAGCCTCAGCTGTCCCCACCCCACCTCCTCCCCTGGGACCAACTGGATGGGAGCTGACTTCTGCCACCAACTCCTCATACTTACGAGGCTTCTTCAAAGGCCAGGACCTTCTCACATCCCTCAGGAGGTTCCCGTTTAAACATGTAGCTGTGGTTGGGTCGAGGAGAAGAAGCAAAGGCCAGGACTGGTGAAGGGCTGCACTCTTCTGGCAGAGAAGACCAAAAAATAGCTCAAAAAAAAAGTCTTAAAAGACCCAAGAGCACTCTTCAACTCATCACCAGGACTGCTCTTCTAGACCATGGGGCTGCAGGCCCCAAGGCTGTGGTGTTTTAGCTGTGTTCCCAGCTCCATCCCCCATGTAGGACTGGAACCACCCAGCTGGAGGAGAATCACTTTAGAAATCCACCACAGTGAAACCAGATTGGCTCAGACCCTCTCTACTAGCTCAGCTACAGCTTCCAGCCCAGCAGGCAGGGAGCAGCCATTGCACTGAGGTTGCTTTCACACTGTCCCCCCTCCTTGTGTCCCCTGTAACTCTCTGCTCTCAGTGTTCACCTTTCTCCTTTGGATCTGGCTGCAACTCATCCAGGGCAGAGGGGGGCTCCTCTGCTGCCCCCCTCACAGGGGTGTGTGGAGAAAGGTGGAGAGGCACAGAAGGAGAAGGAGAAAGAGAGAGGCTGCTGCAGCTGCTGCTGGCCTCCAGAGTCAGGGACACATCTTCAGAGCCTCTCTGGGCAGGTGCTGGGGCTCTGTGGCCATCTGGGACATCCAGTATCTAGGGAGGAAGCAAAGTTTTAGCAGGGCAAGAACCCTCTTGTCACCAACTCAAAGGTTTAACAGCAGTTACACCTCCAGACAGCAGCTGCTTGGGGGTGGGATCCAGACAGGGGCAGAGCCTCCACCACCCCTTCCCAATCCTGTAATGCTCTTCAGTTTTTAAGCCATCTGGGATCACTCTTCCCACACCTACACAGCATCCAAGGGGCCTCTGGATGCCAAATTAAGATGGTGAAGACACCAATTTTAAGTCTTAAAGCTGTCAATGAGGCATCCTCTCTCCTGAGATCACTTCTGGCCGAACTCTCCCAACACCAGCCAGTGTTCAGCAGGGAAGCCAGCAGCCATTTGACCCGATTTAAACAGTTACATGCCTGGAACAAACTTAAAACTGCACACAGAGAACATCCCCACGGCCAAGAAACAGACACAGGCTGTGCCTTTAGAGGAAAGGGTTTCCAAGAGCACCCCAGAAGATCCAGCGCCAGCCCATGACCACCACTTACCCGCAGAAGCTCCTCATCTCCCTGTTCCTTCACAAAAACTTCCTCCAGTTCCTGGTTGAGCCCCTCCAGGCTCCTGTGCAAGCAAGGGCTGAGCCTCAAAATGAGAGCTGGAGAGAGGAAGCCTGAAGGGGAGTCCTGGAACAATTCAGAATTAAAGAAGTCAGAGCTGTGTCTGACTTCCCCTTCCATCCCCTTCCCACAGCTCTCTAGGGCTCAACCAACACCTTCCAGGAGGCTGCTGGCACGAGGCTGACAGCAGAATCACAGCAGTTCAGGAACTGCAGAGCAAAGCAGAGTAGGGGGAGAATTAAAAAAAAAAATCTCCCTTCTTAGGCATGGGAACAGAAGTCTGAGAGCAGCTTGGACACCTGCCCACAGGAGCTTGCTCTCCACCTCCCTAGGACACATGGTGACAACAGAGAAGGGGAAAATGTGCACATACCCTGAGTGATCCCAGGACAGCATGGTCCCCCTGGAGCGGGGAGCTCTTCTCCTTTTCTTTGCCACTTCTGCCATTTAGTTTTGTTCTCTGGAGCTGTTGTTTCAGTTTGGCAATCTGGCAAACAAAGTTTCAGCTACAGAACCAGACAAGCCTACACACCTCCACCAAAAAGGATCATGTCTCATCTCTCTCTCTCCTCCCTCTCTCTCTTCCAGCCCACAAGGAAGTACCAAAAATAAAGAAGGTTTCAATCACACAAGGCAGCAGCTCCAGCCACCTCTCAAAGGAAGGACCAGATGTACTTGCAAGACCTCATCACAACCCCCCCCCCCTTAACTGCAACGTGGCCAGCGCCCTTCCTCTGCTGGGTCTGGGTTATCTTCTACCTCCAGAGCATGAGGAGCCCAGCCCTGCTGGAACCCACAACCACCTCCACACCAGTGAGCAACCCCCCCAAAACAAATGAGCAGCTTGCTTTACCCCAGCTGCTGCAAGAGGCAGCCAAGGAGATGGCTCTGTAGAGCATCAGGGATGAGAACAAGGGCTGAGGCCTCATCTTCAGCAGTATCCTCGTCCTCCTGCTCCCCCTTCCATGCAAGCAGGAGTCTCCTGTGTGTTAGCAACCAACACAGACCTTACTCAAGGTTTACCTCTCTGCGATGATCTGTGCTACTCCAGGAAGCAGAACGTTTGTGAGCACCGGAGCTGCCTCTCCCCGCTTCCACCTCACGCCAGGACACTGGAGTCTGGAGTGGTGAGAAAGCACAACCCTGACTGCTGGCAGGAGAGCCCTGGGTGTCAGTGATCAATTGTTGCCCCTCTCCAGTCTCCTCCCATTAACACATACTCAGTAAGGTGCACTAGGTAAGGACCATTTGGTTGTGTTTGCTAAAATAAAGCCATTTGGGAAAGATTTCTGCCTACTGGGGAAGGTGGATCACACACCATGGCAAGAGACCTGACCAGAAGTCAGTAGCTTCATCACCATGAGTTCTTGGTGGGACAAAACACACCAAGCTGGAGAGGCAACCACAGCCACCCCCCCCTTGACCTTGGGTTCCAGAACTCGGTGTCCAAAGTGGCGTTACCGAGAGGAAAAGCCTCACCCTGCTGGGAGAACACCCTGCTGGGAGAACACCCTGCTGGGAGAACACCCTGCTGGGAGAACACCCTGCTGCCTCCTGAGACCTCAGGCTCTTGTATCAGAGCTCAAAAGCAGAGTTTGGCCACACTGAGTGGCTGCTGCTGCTCCGCTCCAGCTCAGCTCCCTCCATCTGCAGGGCTGGCAGATCTGATTCCCTGGATGCAGAAAATCCAACCTCAGCACCACACCAGGAGGCTGTTTTCCAAGCAACAGCTACACTTTGAATATCAATGGAAATCAGAAAGGGCTGGTAATCTGATCAGCAATGGGTGTAAACTTCCTTCCACTGAACTCAGCCCTCTCAGCAGAGCCTCCAGGGTCAGAGCAGTCCCAAATCACATCATTTTCAAGCACAACCATCATTTTTTCCCCCATCATCACATTTCAGTGCCTCTCAAAGTCCTCACCCTGGTGTCACTGCTGCTTGCCATTTCTGGGGGAGGCTTTGGATGAGACTTCCCTCCTCCATCCTCAACCACAGGCTGCCAGGAGGTGCAAGGGCCTGAGAACAGTTCCTCTCTGAGCAGCTTAAGTGACCTCCCCAGAGGCTGCTGCAAGAACAGCAGCTGTTTTAAACAACACTGTTGAGTCACAGGGATGACAGAAGCCTCTTCCTTCAAAACAGGTTTTAAAACCTTTTTAAACCAAAGAAACAAGGTGAATTACCTCCCAAGGTACCAGGTTTCCCTTCAGTAAAGGGATACCAATCATTTCTAGGCAGAAATACAACCCTCTCCTGACTTCACAGGATCCAAATTAAACCCCTCCTTACACACCCCACTGTCAGCAATGTTCCCTGATGCTAAAACCATTTATTGTCTCAGGTTCTGGTGTGCCATGGAGACACCACAGCACTGTTCTGTTCACCTTAGGAGTTCAGCTTGGTCTGAGAAAAGGAATCCCTTCAGCCTGAACCACTGCTCCAAGGTTCCACTCAGCTTCAAGCTGTTGGTCACAGCTACCCCCAAGCCAAAGGAGAGGCCAAAACCACGGCAAATCCCACAGCCAGGACCAACCTTCCAGCTGCAGCACATGGCACATCTGATTTCATTTCCTACCTCAAAACATTCCCTCCTCAACAACTCCAACATCATTATTTGGCCATTATCCCAAGGCACTGTGTCATTTTATCATCTTCCAGCAGATGACACACATAAGGAAGCTCAGAACAGGCAAAGGTCTACGAGACAAGGCTGAAGCCCTATCCCATGTTACTGCAAGAAGCAAAAGTTCTGTGGGAGGCTGAACTCCAGCTGCAAACAACACTCCTGCCTTGCAGGATGTGACAAACTCTCCTCGAGTCACTGAAAGTACCCTTAGCCCTGAGAAGTCACTTACTGCAGCCTTAAACTGTGACACCCAGAGCACCGAGCACTGCCCCAGTGCTCACAGAAAATAGGGCCTAAAAAGGAAAAACAAAACCTGCAATAGGAAGGGCTGAAAGTGAAGAGTGTGTGTGGGTCCCATCTCTGGCAGGCAGAAGGAAATTACAGAACCTTTTGTACCAACTGTGGCAAAACCACTTCCTCAGAAATAGGAGAGAGGGAAAAAAAAACCCAACCCCAAACCCCATGCTTTGCACAGCAAGAGAAAAGCCACAAGCTCCAATCCTGTGTGGTGCTGCCCATCCTCACCCCCACAGTTCTGTCTCTCCCATTACCACCTCCCAATATCAAACCTGCAGAGCTCTGTGAAGCAGCTGATCAGCAGCTGAATCAGGAGGGAGGTAAACGTGTACTGGCAAGCAGAGAAAGCCCCAAGGTTGGGAACTGCTGCCTGCAAACATGGAAGGAGTGGCAAAGTCCAGGAGGTTCTGAGGAGGAACATCTTGTCAATGCACAGGGCAGGCTAGAACCTAGGAGTGTATTCCTAGTTTTTCCCCAGATGGGACAATTTGAAATAAAGAGGTTTGTGTGTGAAACAGAGGAGTTGAGGGCTCATGTCACAGGCATGTTGCAAGGTAAAATTAACATTTGCAAGACACTTGCAGATAACTGATGAAAGACTCTGGCACACCCAAACCTATCCACTGCTGGGGAGGCATCAGCTCCAGGCTCAGCAGAGTCTCCATCAACACAGTGGTGTCTTCCATCCCGGGAAGAACCTCTTCTCCAAAAGGGCCATGTGCAAGAAGAACTAATCAGCCCCAAAATACTGGGGATTAAGTGTTCCCACCATGGCTGATGAAGACAAAGGAAGACACTGCTTCCCTGCCTCAAATTCTTTCTCTTCCTTTCCAGCACGCCCTCTGCCCTCAGCAGTGCTCCTGGGCACTAGAACCCAAACAAAAGCAAGCAAGAAGCCTTCAGAAAAGGACAATGGAAGTTGGAATCCAATTGAGAACTTCCTGCAAACAGAACTGTTGAATAGCAAAGATCAAACAACAAGTTAACAGGGATTAAATGTGATAAATAAACCACTCGTTAAGCTAAGGGATGCTCTTATCCTTGTAAATTCTTTCACCTCTGCAGATAGGCAAGAGCTCTTTGCTGCCATACAGTAATATTTACAGGTTGCTAAGAGTTCCTCGAGATCTGGAGCTTTTCCATTCTCCAACAGAGTGAGTGAGCCCTTCTGCAGGAGCACCCTTGACTTCTCCCAGCATGTGGCACACAGCCCATGAGTCTTATGTAAGGACTTGGCCCAGAACTGCACGCCAGAAAAAAATCAAAGTAGCATTGAGCCAGTACTGGAGCAGAAAGCCAGAGGCCATCTGCCTCCAAACAAGGCCAAGGAAAGTCTAACTCTGCACCAAAGTCGAATCCATTGAACTTGAGAAGCAAAAGAAAAACAAAAAGGGAAAAAAAAAACCAACAACCCCCTTCCTAGAAAGCTGCAGCTGGAGGGATGGGATTTTAACACCTTCCCTATTTACCCCCCAAAGCCTCTCCTGGCCCTGAGATTTTGAGGGCAGACTGCAGGCCTGGCTACCTGGGTAGCTTTGTCATTCATGCATGAAGTGGCAGATCCCTCAGTGTCTCGTGGCCACTGTCCCAGCAGGTAGGAGCCCAGGATGGTGTCGAGGGATGAGGTGCGCCAGACGCGGGGCTGCCGGGGCCGCCCGCTCTTCTCTGCAGCAGCAGCAGCAGCACAGGGAACACTGGCTGGGGAAGGGAGGAAAAGAGAAAAGGTCAGCTTTCCACACCTGGATTAATATACTCACATCCATCACAAAGATCATAAAGGAACCGAAACACACAGCCTGGAGAAGTCCTGTTTACTTTTTGGAAACCAAAGTCCCATTACTGCTTCCCACCCAGCTGGTGAGTTCCCAGCTCTTGGGGCAGCTCCTCCCTGCCAAGGCCATGCAGCTGCCCTGCCCCATCCTGGGCAGGTTTGCTGCTCCAAGGCTGAGATTGAAAAGAAGCAGTGAGAAAAACAGGACTGGAGTGGCAGGGGGGGCACTGGAGGGCTGACTGCTCCCTCCACCTCCTCCTCACTCCTCTGCAGGGAGCAGTGCTGATGCTTATCACCAGGGGATTGCTGCTCTGGAAGCAGAGGTTCCATTGCAGTCCTCAAGTGGTTGCTTGAAATCAGGAATCTGATGTTCCAGTTGAAGGAGGTGCTACACAACCCAGTGAAATACTCAGCGTGCCCTCTTTGTTTTATGTGAGCATTAGAAAAAGCCCCAGCCACTATGCTGCCTGTAAGGCTGTAGTTCAGACTAGCTGGAGCAGAATGCTAGGCTGGAGAACCCAGGCTCTGACTCAACAGCAAGAAGGAGCCTGCATGCCTCAGTTTCCCCCCAAGGAAGAGTTGTACTGCATTCTCCCAGTTTCAAGGAGGCCAAGAGAATGTCTGCAGAGGTTTGGATCCTCCAGAGCAGGACGTGAGCACTGGGTGCATCAGGAGGTGTGAGGTGTGTGCCCTCATTCAGCAAAGCCCAGAAAGGAGATGTGGAAGCTGCTCAGTGGCATTCCTCCTGGCTGGCAGGGCCCCAGCTCCAGTCCAGGGGCTCTGGGGCTGCTCAGCTTCCACGAGATGGCTGCACTGCCTGTCCAGACATTACCTTCCTAATAGTAACTACAGACAGGATTAACAGAAAAGCTTTGTAAATAAACCTGGTTTAAGTCTGTGTGGCAGCAGTGATGCAGAACAGCACAATCCCATCACAAGGTCACTCCTGGCTGGCTACAGAAAGGGAGACAGAGCACAGCCTTTCCTCATCTTCCCCATCCCCTGCACTGCATCTCCAGCTCCACACTCACCACAGAATTGCTCTGGTTGGAAAAGACCTTTTAAAATCATCAAATCACATAATTTTCACCACTGCAGCTGAAAAAAAAAAGTTATCACCAAACACAAAAAAGAAAGAGCTAAGTTCAAGGCAGCAGGAAAGTTTGGTTGCATTTCATTTTGATTAGACATGCAAATTACCCCACACATCAGACCCAGCCCTAGGGCCTCCTGGCAAGGTATTAAGGCCATACACAGCTCTGCTTCAGGCACTTTGTGTACAGATATTCTCTCCTTCCTCCCCAAAATGAGACCACAACAGACAGGTAGTGAGTTAACCACACCAACACCAGCATTCAAACTCTTCAAACACCACATTGTGTTTGCCAAATATTTCTGCAGAGGTGTCCTGGCACCCACCACAGGCTGAGGCTGTTCCAGGGACACAGCCTGGATAATGCAACTTTGGTTTTTATCAGCTCAAAGACCATTTGAACAGAGGAATTCGAAGTGAGAAAAGGGGAGACACAAAAAGGCAGATGGAAAAGCAAGAGCAGTTTAGTCCTAACCTGAGCCACACCTCACAAGGTCCACACTGGATTAAAGGCTCTTTGTGTTGGGTCCAGCATTTCCAAGCACACTCCCTGCTCCCAGCAGTGAGTGGGGAGGCAGCCACCAGGAACACTTAATTTAGAAACTCGTTAGGATTTGCAGCTTCCTCTTTGGTGTCTCCTTGCCCCCCCAGGCTGTGGCACTTGCAACTCAATACCTAAGACTTCAGCTGCCTCTTCCCTCTCCCTGGGCAGGCTGCAGGCAGAGCTCAATGCTCCTGCAGCAGGGCAGCCCCTGTCCCACACTTTCACAGCACATCCCCCAGGAAGCCCCCTTTGATGTCACCATTACAGCCAGGGTCACCTTTGTATTCCAAACCTTCAACAGGGGAACGCAGTCAAAACCAGCCTGAAAGAACCTCAAGAACACAGAACCACAGAATCTCAGGTTGGAAGGGACCTTAAGGCCCACCCAGTGCCACCCCAGCCATGGGCAGGGACACCTCTCACCAACCCAGGGTGCTCCAAGCCCCATCCAACCCAGGGACGGGGCAGCCACAGCTTCTTCTAGGAAACCTCTTCCAGGGGCTCAGCGCCCTCACACTGCAGTTTTCTTCCTAATATCCAACCTAAATCTACCAAGGTTTGGTGACCAAGAGCAGGAAATGTCACTGCCTCTGGGGACAACTGCATGCAGTGGCTAACAACACCTACAGCTCTTCCTGGATGAACTGTCCCATCAAATACAACTCTGCTACTGAGCCACTCAGCTTGGTTTGGAGCAGCAGGGAGAAGCCCCAGGGGCAGCAGGGAGCTGCTGGCTGCAGGGTGCCCAGCCTGGTGTTCCAGGCAGAGGAGAGGCAGCAGGCAGGGTGGAGTGTCCTGTTTACAGCTCCCTGCTATTATCATCCCTCTGCACTGAGCCAGCACAGCTGCCACCTGGCCACCAGCTCTGGAGCTTGTCCAAGCCAACTCTACAGCTGAGAAGTGTCAGGTTGGGGCACTTTTACTTTTTTTTCATGTGAAAGTGAAGCTGCTGCAGATAACAGAACCGTCCCTGTATCTCCAGGAACCATTTGGCTGCCTCCTGATTGCTGCACAAGGCTTTGGAGCAGCCAGACACAGAGACTGGTGACAGTGAAATGTATTTAAAAGTAGAAAATTTGCAGTGCTGAAGTTCTGGATTTCCAGTGTCCCTAAGCTTTCCCATCCACATCAACACTGGGGAGCTCAGAACTTCCTAAACAGTCCCTCAAAGTCAGCCAACCTCTGCATCTAAAAAGAGAAAATAAAAACTTTATCCAACCTTTTAAAAATCCCCAGGTTCACTTTTCAACGAGGAACAGTTAAGAGCTGAATCAAAAACACAATTGGCAAGGAAAAATAAAGTTCCCATTACTACTTTCTTGAGAGTTGTACAATTTTCTTCCTTCCCTCTCCAGATTTCACCCTGGGGAAAGCGACGCTTTAGTATCAGAAGAATGTTTAGAAAATTAGGGACATGTTGTTCAGACTCTGACATTTTTGGAATAGGTCCCTACAAAGGTCTATCTTATGAAGCATAAAATAACAGTCCACATTTTAATAAAATCAGCTTCCAAGTTAACCATGGAACAACAGGCAGGGAAGCTTTCCCTGCAGTCTTTCAGCTCGAGGTGGACCTAATGGCTTTGGATACAGTTTCTGGAGAATTTGTCAATCAGGTTCAGATGGAACCTAAGCAATTCCAGCAACAGCTTATGCAAGTATCTTCCACCCCTGTGTAACAAAAATTACTGCTAATTATTAAAGTTCTGCATCAGCTTCCCCCATCTACACCTTTTAATAATCTTTACATCAGATGATGCTCCTGATCTGGGGGGTGGGGGGGTGAGAGCAGTAAGACAACAGAAATGCCCAGGCTGAATTTCTCATGGGCCTGGCAAACCACAGCAGGACCCTGTGACACAGAGACATCTTTGAGACAAAACATTCACACCAAAGCAGGCTGCTGGATGTGTATCAGCAGCCCCTACAGCACCACTTCCTTGATATTTAACATCTTCCTTGACCATCTCGCTGGGAGATCTCTAGATGAAATTTTTTTTTTTTCGGTTTGGTTTTTTTTTTTCAGAACAGCTACTGGGACACAGTTGAGGTGGCACAAGCAGAAAGGACAAAATGTTGGTCTTGTGCTGGTTACCACCAGAGTAGGAGCTCCTGTAGCAGAAAGGAAATGAGTTGTCCTATATGCCAGAGCACCTGATGGCCACCTTCAGGACTGGGCTGCTTCCTGAGTTACAGCTTGACCCAGCAGCTTTGGTGCTGAGTAGATCTTGGCCATAGCATCACCCTGAGCTTGCTGGCTGCAACCTGAGAGAGCAGGAGGTGAGGCTGGTACACAGCAAGAAATCCACTGGCTTCCTTCCTCCTCTTCTTGTTTTCAAATGTAAGTGGACAAGAGATATGTGCAGGACTTCCAGAAGACCTTAACAACAACGACCCACAAACCACCTCAGAGAACTGCACTTCATCTCACCTCAGCCTGCAAGGTGGTACTTGATCATCAAATATCTCCTCTGAGGACCAAGAACACTTTCACGTGGCATGTCCAGTGGGAGTGTTGGGGAAATAAAGATGAACATGGGAGCTTATAACCCCCTTAAATCTCATTTCAATTATCTCTGCATTTTCATCATGGTCATTCAAGTTACCTGACAGGCTGTTGCCAAGCAGGACAGAAAATTCTCAGCAGCATGCAAGCTTCAGAAGCAAGTTCACAGTTTATTTAATCTGTTTCCTCACATGAAGCAGCCAAAGGAAACTGCATGTCTTGACTGCTGCACTGAGGAAATGCAAAAGAATCAGGTAATTTTTTGAGCAGTCCCAGTCTTCAACGTAGCAAAGACTAAAACTCTTCACCGAGGAGGAATTGCCTTTTCCCAGCACTGTGCTGCTCTTTCTGCCTTCAGAAGAAACGTGAAGATTTCAGAAACTGTGCTTGCACCCATCACAGCCAGCCCGGGCACTTCCTCATGGCCCACCAAAACACTGCAATTTCATGTTGCTTCTGCAAAAAAAATCTCCCAGAGAGGACCTTAATGTATCACACAATATATCTAAAAGCAATGCAGGATTATGCAAGGAATAAATGCTTTTGCTCTGGGAATCCCAGAAAGCCTAAAAGGAGCTGAAGAGGCAGTTTTACTTGTTCTTAATGAAATTGAGGATTTTATGCTTTGTGCACTACAGAAATCTGCAAACGTGCTAGGAAACAGAAGCTTTTCACAAGAATTCATGGCATGGTCAAGTCAGGAAGGGCAAGATCAAGAGGTGGAGAGGTGCTGGGATGAAAGTTCACAGAAGCTGGAGAGAAAAAGATTATATTCTTCACCAAGGCAGCCACTGACACATCTTTTTAAGGGCATCTCAAAGCTTTAACCAGAAATGGAATAGGGGATCCAGAGATGCCTGCCAGAAGATGCTTACTCAAGGTAAGATGAGCAAGGTTACAAATTCACTATCTGAGGGGTCTCCACAAAAGTCCCACAAGAAAAAGAAGCCATGCAGGGAAGCAGAGAGCACCTCCAAGACAAGACAGGCTGCAAGCAACCTTTGCAGGCTGGACTCTGTCTGCATATTCAAGGAAAAGACAAAAAAATCACTTTGTCCCAATAAAAGAAAGTTATGTTCAGTGGTAGTGCAGTGAGGAAAAAGAATGCAGTGAAACACCCAGTTGTAACTGCTATGGATGGGTAGAGAAAAAGAACCATTTGAATGCTAAGGGGCTTCTAAAGGGAGAATGAATCTGGAATTTATAGCAGATGAAAGGTAATGATATACACCCCCCTCAGCCACTCCTGCAAAGGAGTTAACATGTCCACAGCACTGACTCCTGGCACTCAGTCTTTTCTCCTGAATCCTCTGCAAAGGAAATATTCTGCCTCTCTGGCAACATTTGGAACATGACAACCCCTTTGCCTTTAAAGATTTACAGCTGAAGGGAAATTCACACCCAGGCCAGGGTGGGATTTCACAGCTCTTTGCTCCTTTCAGTAAACATTAGCACAGAAATGCAAAACCCTCCCAGCAGTGAAATCCACTGCACCTTCCGGCCAGGAGGCAGAAGCTGTGGTTAAACCACTCTGCCCCTCATGACTCTTGCTCAAACTGGAGAGACCCAGCCCAAGCCACCCAAAAAAGGACCCCCTGTTCCCAAAGCACAGCTCTCCACAAGAACCTTCCTCTGCTTCAGTGCTTGAGCAACCCAGAAATAAGCAACTCACCGAGGAGGAGGGGGGGGGGGCAGTCAGGAAAGCAAAAAAGCCAAAGAAGATCCAACTCCAGCTTGAGGTGGATTCCCATCCAACCCTGCAGGGATCTGCCCTACTGAACCAGCCCTGAGGGCTTCACCCTGGAGCAGAAGGGAAGAAACTCCCCTGGTTACAGCAGTGGTAGGAGGGCAGCTGGAGAGGCCTCCCAAAGGACACAGCAGCTGCAGACAGCACTGAAGGGAATAAATAAGGGACACCAGCAGCTCAAGCTGGCTGGTTTTTGGGTTTTTCCCCCCCTTTTTTGGACAGTGTTGAACTCCGTCCAACAGGGCTCAGTGAAACTGAACCTGAACACCCCCCCTGTTGATGAAGGAAAAGAGATGAACTCTTCACCTTTAACTTAATTCTTGCAAAGTTTGTTTTTCAAATAATAAAACTATCTGGAGAATTTCAGCATCCTCCAAGTTTTGGGTTGAAGTGCACAACTCCTAAATCCAGCCTGATGCAAGGCACCACTTTGGTGGGATCTTCAAGTGAGCCCATCCCTTGCCCAGTGCTACAGCCTGGGAGTGCTTCTGGCCTGGCTTCCAACTCAAGAAATTTAAGTAAGAACTAGGAAAAAAAAACCCACAGATGGGCAGGCAGCTTCTCAAGAACAACAAGTGGTTTAGAAACAAGCAAAAACTTGTTCAAACATTAGGTCTTGAGGACTTATTTGCTCTGATCCTGGAGAATGTAGACTGAGGAGCTACCAGGATCACCCATGTCACCTGTATCAGAGCAGTGATACACAAGCAATGAAGACAGAGCTGTGGGTTTGGGTTCCCCCCCCTTCATTTTTTTTTGTGAACCCAACTAAGATCAGTTCCTGACAAGCACCCAGGAGTCAAGATCACTGCAAAAGGCAAAGCTCTCACTCCCAAGATGAGAAACCCTTGATTCTCAAACCCTTGGAAATCTTCCAGTTACAGATAAAGTAAAGCAAAACCAGAGCAAGACATCCTTGGTATTTCTACAGTTATGGACAAGACAAGAAAACAAGGAAAAAGGAGGTTTCCTGTCCCTTATATACACACACCCACATAAATCACATCACCTTCTGACAAGCCCTCAGAGTCATCTTTCTGCTGGTTGCACTGAAGCCATCTGCCTGGAGGGCACAACCTGCAGCTACTGAAACATCTTTTCAGCAAAGTAAAAAAAAAAAAAACAAAAAAAAACCAAAACCACACAACAAAAAACAAAAAACGAACCAAAACACAGCATCTGCCATACCTGCTGCTGACCTTCCCAGAGCCTTTTCTGACACCAAAGCTGCTCAATGTTCCAGCAAGCCTGAGGAGTGGGAGCACAGCTGCATTCTGCATAGAGCATGCCAGGAACCATCCAAACTCTGTAATTCCTGCTCCTAAACACATTCCATGGCACACAAACTGTGAGAAACTGAGGCACAGGGAAGAGATGCAGCTTGCCCAGAGCCATGCAACAGGTTCCAGGAGAGGACAGAACCAATTATCTCTCATTATTTTCAAAGAATGGGCTAACCACACAACCTGCTTTGATATTTTCCTTATTTCCTGTACAGTCAACCCTGCATTATCAGGTGGTTTGAGTGGAAGCACCACAAGCTTCATTTTTAATGCAAAAAGCACCTGTTTAATATAAATTTCAACTTCAAGTTATTTAATATAAATTTTCAGGTTATTTAATGTAAATTTTGCAAGTTCAATGCTGTTAGTCTTTCTTGAAGATGTTTCTTGCAGAGCTGTGGATCCTTCCAGATCAGTATTGTCACCCCACACTGCAGGAGCCACATGGGAAGTGCCAAGATCATCTTGGTGTAGTCAAGGCATTGACACAGCATTTCAACACCCAAGCTCTGCATTCAGAGAACTCCTTGGTGCTCAACATTATTTCCCTTGTTGGTTTTTTTTTTTTACTTTTGCACCCTGCAGTCAGACAGCAAAACTTCCCCACACCTGACACAGAACTGCCTCCTCTCTGCACAGATGGGTGTCCAGGATCCTTCAGTTCTCCCAGTGTTGAAAACATTGCTATGGTCCATGCTTAGACAAGCCCCAGCTGAAAAGCTCCTAAATAAAAATCCACCTGGGGTAAACTACCTGAGAACTTCCCAGTTCCTCTGGAGCATTGAGAGGGGACAGCAGATCAAAGATCAAACCAACTGCACAGCCCCATCCCTTCCCCTGCACATGGTGTTAAATGTCATCTCCAGCATCTGAACACAGGGAAAAACTTGTTTCACCCACAGAATGTCAACACAAGTCAAGATTAGTTAGAGTTGTGTCCTTTGTTTCCCCTTTCCCACACCCGTATCCAGAGGCTAACAAACTGGGAGCAGCAAGTTTAGATTCAAGGAATGATCTCTATCAGCTGAGGATTGCAATTCCACCACGGGGCTCCAATTACTGCATCAGAAACTCCTTCCCCATTAAACAAAGCCACATGCACTGCTTTGCCTCCCAACCTGAGCCACCTCCTGCATCCAAGCTGTGTTTTCCACAAAGCCCAGCCTGATCCCCTAGGACAGAGCCAGGATTCTTCCCGGCTTAGGCAGCACCAGGACATCTTCAGAATTTTTTCCCATCCTTCAACCAGTCTCTACATGACTGGTTTTTCCCCCTGACAGCTCTCTTACCTGTGCTTAACCCCTCAAATTTTATCAGCTTGCTTACCTGCAGCAAAACCCTAAAAGCAAAGGTTCACCTGACAGTGAATCCCAAAATTTGGAAATGCAGAGCTTGTTGGAGCTGCTGTTTGCACAGTGCAGCAGCACCATTTTCCCAAGGCAGCCTCACCTCAGGGTGTTGCTTCACTTTGGGAGAGTTTATACCAACTGAAGTTTCTCTTTTGGAGAGCTAATGCCAACCCTGCTGCTACTTTACTGAGCCAGCCCTACTCTGAATCACAATTTTACTCTTTCAAGCTGGGAATCAGCATGATGAACCTGTGTTCCCTTGTTCATTTGCTTAAGCAGCCCTTGAAAAACTACAGGTGTTAAAGAGCACAAAAGAAACCTGAAGAGGAGACACCACAAACATCTGCACCACTATTTTGGTAACAAAAGCCTTTATACCCATCCCTCAGGACAAAACCCCATCAGACACCAACTGGAGAAGCAAACACAGCCAGGCCTGAAGCATTTCAGATATTCAGTTGAAGAAGAGGGGGTGGGGGGGGAGACCCCCATACCAAGTACCTGATGCCTGCAGCAAAGGAAGGAGCACAGAAAGAAACTGTTGATGGCTCTGCTGTATCACTGCCACGTAGGCAGCAATCCCACTGCACTTTCAAGTGGTAAACAGACATTTTTATTCCTTAAGAAGCCATTTTCATTTTGCTAAACATCCACTCAGTGTTACCTATGATTAGTGCCCCACTCATCTGCCTCTATAATACACATCAGGCATGGGTTTAATTCAGAGACCAAATAAAGATATTTGGCAGTCTGCTTGCTTGGCCTCTCTAGCAGGATCCACACAGCAAAAACAAGTGGACATCTCAAAAACAGGCAAGTTCAGCAGGCAAGCAACAAAATCCCATCCAGATGAGTCAGCTCAGCCAACAGTAACTTCCTGAAAAGCTAAAAGGCACCACATAATTCTGGGGTTGTTGGGGTGGTGGTGGGAAAATGGTGAATTTTTAAGTTCTGGTGAAGAAAGATGAGCAATCAAACTTTGCTTTCACAGAAGGCTGAAATGCATGAAATGTAAGACACAGCTCTGGTCAAAGCCTCTCATGAAACCCTCAAATCAACCCCACAGGTGAGGACTTGCACCTCTGCACCCTACTGCTCTTCCTCTCCATGCCCAACTGGTAGTGTTTGGGAGGCACCTTTTCTCCTCCCAAAACCTCTAGTCCAATACTGCTGAGCAGCAGCTGGGAGGGAACTCCCAGTGCAGCTCTTTATCCCAACTGAGACATTTAATACTGAAGGAGTCTGCTCATCTAAGCAGCATGACATGACTTTGCTTTCCCACCACATTCCATTATCTTCCTCTCTGCATGAGCCCATTTAGACACCTCAGACTGCCCACCTGCTCCCAAACTGACACCTGCACCAGTGGGTCTGAGAATTCAAATGTGAGCTGCAATTTAACTGGTCCTGCAGCTTCACTTTTTTTTTTTTTTTTTTTTTTCCTGCATGATACTAGAAAAGACACAGATTTCTTGATGCATTGCTTGAGAAATCAGGTTCCACACCTGCAGTGGTGGATGGGGTCTGGGGTTCCAGCCAGGCAGCAGATTCAGAAGTGCAAAGCCTCAGGGAGGCTGAAGTCTGGATGTGAGCAGGGAGCCTCTCCCACCAGCACCTGCTTCTGCGTGGGGGCTTTGGAGAAAACAACTGAGGCCACAAACAGTACCAGCACTGCCCTGAACCCACTGAAACTTCAAAGTCTCCACCACCAAAGCTCATCCCACCCCAGAGCTTGCTGGAGCTTTGCCAGCACTGCAGCACCTGCAGAGCTTCCACTGCCCCCTCCCAGCCACCCAGCACCCAAGGGGGCAACAGGGATGGGTCTGCCCTGCACCTGAAGGGATCAAACACATCCCCTTCTTCACCACCAGGAGCCACATCACAGATAGGGAACTAAAAGAAGACAATGACCCCAACACACATCAGACTCACCACTAGAAGTCCTGACCTTGAAGGTCCTGACCAAGAAATTTTGGATTTCTAACTTACAAATCCTTTTAAAGTATCCTGAGACCTCCTTCCTGGCATCCCCCAGCTCTCCCTTTAAACAGAAGCCCTTTGAGAGACTCAGCAGCTGCTCCTCCTCTCAATGGGATCCTCTATTATCAGAGCAGCTGCAGGATCAGCCCCTGGATCACCCTTGTACCTCTTCTTCTAAAACCCCAAGCCAGAAGCAGCAGAGATCCCCTGCAGCCATCCACCACACAGCTCCAGAGCAACTCCCAGAGTCCATGGAGCAAAGAGGAGATAAAGCAACGGATTTCCATGCTGAGGGCCCAAAAGGTAGGAGCAAAAGTGTTAGATTGTGACTCACCAGGATGCCAGCTCTGGGCTCAGCCCTGCTGGTTTATTGCTGCAGCTCCCACACAGGCAGAGAGCAGCAAATTGGAGCTTACAAAGAGCAACGAAGCAGAGAGGGATGGAAATTTAAACACTTCCAAGGCTGCAGATGAAATGACTCTGATCAAGGGGAAAAAATTCAAGCTCCTAAAGCCTGAAACTGTGAGGCACAGAGCCAGGAAGAAATGAAGAGCAGCAATTCTGGGTCGTGTCAGTGGAGTTCCAGCTGTTCTGCCCTCAAAAGCTGCATGGCATTCACCATGCTCCCAGGAGCAGGTACAGAGCTCAGCCCCCCAGCTCCCAAGCAGCCTGGCTTCTCCTTTCTGGGAAATTTGCTTCCTTTCCATAATTTTTTTTTTTCATAATTTTTTTCTTTTTCATCTGAAACTCCTGAGTAATTGAGAAGAACTTCATCTCGCTGGCAGCATACTGCTGAGAGGGAGAGAACAGCACTCAGAACAATTTATTTTATTAACTTGTTTCAAGGGTAAATTGGGTAAAAAAGCTTTTCAATAGCTTTGCTGATCAATACTAACCCTGCCAGTGGCAGGAAGGACTGTAAGGCTCAAACAGTGATGCAGGATGGGTCAGGAAGGAGCATTAATTCTCTGTGTAGGGTGGGCTGCAACAACTCCTCTGAAAGATGAAGTAGCTGATGCATTAAACAAGAAACCAGGGCTCTGAGCAGATGCCACCGGGGTCAGATGGACCAAAGCCTGATAAATATTTCTGTTCCATAAGTTTGCTTAATCTTACACTGAATGCTAAACGTGTCTTGTTGCTATTTTAATACTTCTTCAGATAATGAACAGCCAAGCAAAAACCCGACATCCAAAAGCAGTGTCAGGAACAGCCAAAAGTAATATGGACATCAAGAAAAGCCAAAGACACCAAAAAGTTGTATTTAAACAAGCATTCCTGAGGTGGCCAGATAAATCTGGGTCATGTAATTAAGGACAAATTGCCATTAGCACAAATCAAATGATTGCTTCTTTATCAAGCCAGATCAGCTGTACAGAACTCAGAGCTCGGGGTTGGTTGGTTTGGGTTTTTGGGTTTTTTTTTGTGAAACCACCTGGGAATAGGCAACTCCTCCTTGGGGCAGACCCCAGGCAGTGACATGAGCCCCTCTGAACGACCCCCCGGGCGGGGGTCCCGGCTCACACCTCGCCTGGAGACGGTCACAGCCCCCGGGCGGCCTTGGAAGGGGCGCGGTTCGGTTTTCCTCCGCTCGTGGCCTTTGCTGTCGTGTCTCCCCCCCGCACCTCCACCCCGGTTTTGTTTTCCCCTCTCTCTCTCTCTCTCCTCGCCCCGGTTCTCACATTTCTCTTTCATTTCCACCCACACGGCATCAATGAGGAGCCAACCCCGGGACCCCCCACCCCAGGGGCCGGGCTCGGGGCGCATGTTACGGAGCGATCAACTACCACTGGTAAGGAGCGGAGCAGCCATTACCCCCGGNCCCCCGCCCCCCCGGGGACCCGTCCCGCTGCGGTCACCGCCCGATCGCCCTTCCCGCCTCACCCCCGGGGCAGCGGGAAGAAGGCCCGGACGCCCCGAGGCTTTACCACCCCCAGGGAGGCGGCAAGACGGTCCCTGCCTCCCCCCCGGTCCCCATGGGTGAGGGCAAAGGTAAAAGCAAAAAAGAAGGCGAATTGGTAAAAATAGCCCAGACTGCAGAGCGGGGTCCAGCACTGAGCTTCCAGGGCCCCCGATCCACCCTCCCCCTGTGTGAGAGCAGCCGAGGCCTGAACCAGCTTTTAGGTTGGGGGTTTTTTGCCCCTTTCCCAGAGCTCTGCCCCGAGCACAGGGATCATCATCCCAGTCGTTGTTTGCCTTTAAACCAGGAAAACTTCCTGCAGAAAATCACACTGCAGGGTTGACTGCCGAGTGAATTCTGTGTAAACTCTTCAGCCATCAGAAACTCAAAATATCTCAGCCCAGCCCCCTCCCAGGCTGAACTAAAGAGTTTAAAGAAATACACAGGTGGAAAAAAGGGGAAGAGAAATCAAAGGGTGGATGGGTTTGGGTGCTGGTCACAGAGCATGCAGAGGCACTGGGGGGGAGCAGAGGTGGCTCCATGTCAGCAGAGGCTCGGGCAGGCCCAGCCCATGCCACCTCACTGCTCACATGCTCCATTTTGCACTGAGACCGATTCCCAGTCTGCCCGGAGGGTCTGACCCTCAGGAGCAGTGGGAGGAGGGTGAGGACCCTTCTACAGTTCCCTCTCCCACCACCACCTCTCCTTGGCTCTGCAGAGCTGTGTTCAGCACACGTTTCCAGAGAACTGCTGCTGCTTCCACTGGTCACCAGCTCCATCAACTGCTCCTCAAACATGGATAAAGACCTGAGAACCCTGCCAGGAGGCTGAGGGAACATCCCCTCAGGAATGACAAAGTCAAAGCTCTGGATAGGCCACAAGAAAAATGGAATGCTCATGACTTGGGGTGCCAAGGATTTTAGAAGGCAAAGCTGAAGCCCTGTGTATTTAATCCACAGTTTTCCTCAGTGCTAAGCGTTTGGGAATCTGTCCCCAGAGCCCTCTGCAGGTTCAGGCTCCTCCAAGGTGCCTGCCCTCCCCTTGTTCCTGCAGCCTCACACCTGGCAGGTGCAGAGGAAAAAGTCCTTCCACCTGCCCAGGGCTCTTGGCAGCCCATCACTCACCATCCTCTGGCCTTCTGTTCCTCAAGTGCCATTTCTGAGTTAAATGTTTGCCATTTAAACCTTGTATTTATAACCTGTTGTTTGATTTATTGAAAAGACACCATGGCATGCAGGCTTTTTCCCCTTGTTCTAGTCCCTTAAAACATACTTTGAGCCTCAATACTCCTCAAATCAAGATTGCTGTGGTTCACTCTTTCCACTCACCACATCTCCACCAAACCCTCAAGCATCCTCTGCCTGCTGCAGGTCAAGGTCTTTATTCTGCTTCAAGTTAAGGTGGGTTTAGGGAAAAGATCATTCCAAGTGAAAAGGGTGGGGCTGATCTCTCTAACCCAGGAGCCTGGGAAGCTGTGGCACCACCAGATAAGAAGAAGGGGGGGGGGGGAAGCATGAGGTGGCAAAGCAGCCCGGGCTTCATGCCAACCTCTCTGGAGAGGAGAAGCTGAGAGAGCAGCAGTTGTGTCCCTCAGCAGCTATCACAGCAGAGCAGTGTTCCCCATCTTCTTCCTGTCTCACTCTGCTCCCCAGGCTGGCAGTTTCTATTTGCATGTAATCAGGCAACAGATGGGAAACTAAAGAGTGTCATTTTCTAGAAAAACCCCACGGGGGGGGAGAGAAGAGGTGGTGTGGATGGCAGTGCTGCAGTTAACCCAAGGCAAAGAGGGAACGTGGCTCCTGACAGAGGCACAGATGAGACAGAAAACCACAGCCTGGGCTATTAGAGCTTGGTAAACAAACAAAATGTCACCCATCAAATTAATCATTGCTATCTCTTCAGGCAAGGAGTGCTGTGAGATCTCTGATAAGGTGGAAAACTCAGTCACAAGAGGAGGCAGCACAGTGATCCCTGCTCAGGACTGTCCTAAGGGCAGGGGAACATTCCAGAACAACAGCAGTGTTAGGGGCCATTTCTGAGAGATAACAGCACTCACCAGGAGACAGTTCAAGTTTTCCCCTGTTCACTTCATCTTACAACCTAAAATTAAGTTTTTAAACTAAACATGGATCCTCAGGTGTCTGCTCTGCCAACAGTTCTTCCTAGCCCAGCTCCCACTGCAGAAACAAGGTACAACTATGAATCCCCTGTGGTTTAAAGCTGGGATCAGCTTAAGATCAGGTACTCTTCTCATTAAACAGGGAAGATTAGCTGATCTTTGCAACCTTGCTCTGTACACACACATTTCTTGATGTCAGACACTCTTCCTGAAAATATTTCCTTCCCAAGGTCCCTAGTAGCTATTAGTAATGAAACAGGAAATTAAATGTAAGAAAAAGAAATGTAGAGGGAACTAGGAAAGTACAGGTGTTCAGAAGAACATAAAACTGCAATGAAAAAGTTACAAATGCCAAATAGAGGAGTTTTGACCATGACTTTTTTCACTGGTTGCTCACTTTTTCTAGGAACCCTTCACAGCAAGTTCTTCCAACCTAGAAATTCAAATTCACCTTTCAGTTTCTCTGCCCCATTGTATTTTTAAGGCACTGAGATTTGAACCCAATACCCACAGCTGGAACAAACTAAAAATACCCACTCCTCTGCATGCCATTTTGTTTTAAAGGAGGTCACACAGCTGTGCCTCTGTTGTTCTCACCATTATCTCCTGCTATAAATACAGGGAGGAATACTGAAAAAAAAAAATCAAGCCGTTCAGCAAAACTACACCAAGAGCTGCTCTGTCTCAAGTCCAAGTTTTGCTTTCATCAAATGCTTCCCTCAGGCTTTAAAAGCCCCCATTTTGCTTTATTATGTAGGAAAAGGCAAAAAAAGCCCCAGCTGTTCCCTATCAAATGGGCTACAGCCATTCTAGCTCAGCTGAGTTGCCTATTATCAGCCAAACTTCATTTGCAACAGGAACAGGCCTTGCTGTATCTTTCCCCAACAAAGACACACACCCCAGAGCAAGCCTTGGAAAACTCCAGTTCCAACATTCCTGCAGGCTACACTCTGGCCTACACAATGCAGTCATCTCCCTGTAATTAGGATTCCTAATGATGTGCTGCATAGTAGCAGCAGTAACACAATCTTTTACAACTGCTGAAGGGCTGTGGGTCAAGGATCTGACTTCTCATGCTCTGCCTGCTCATTTCCATCACTTGTGGTGCAGTGGTTCCTGGAGCTGCCTCTCCTGGCAGGGGAAGAGAGCTGACCCTCCCCCCCC
>JAAWXA010000053.1:1529851-1600051 GCA_038090715.1 Florisuga fusca
GCTGCGGGAGCGGGGCTGGCGCCGCCGGAGCAGACGTGCCGCAGGACGGGAGACACGGCTGTCACCACGGAGCCCGCTAACGCTAACACGGCGGCGAACGCCGCTTCGCGGGCTGGGGGCGCCGGGGACCAGCCGACCTCGCTGCCCCCGCCCCCACCGAGGATGCCGCGCAGGAAGGTGAGCGCGACCGGGGAACTGGGGAGGTGCCCAGCGGGGGAACCGGCGAGCTCAGGGCCGCAGCTTTTTTCCCCTTTCCCACCTTCTCCGCTACCTCTCACGGGCACAAAACCGGGGGGAAAATAGCGGCCTTCAGCCCCCGGCGCCCGCCCCCCTCGCTCTCTGATTGGATGCCGCACGGGCCCTCTGGGCGCTGATTGGCCCTCTTGCCCGTCACTCGTCGCCCCCAAACGGTTGCCGTTTCCCCTCCCCCGCGCCTGCAGCGCGGCCCGCCTCTTGTCTTTTCCGATTGGGTGGGCAGTTGGAGAGCTGGTCGCGCATTGGCCGGACTGCCTTGTCGGGCTGGCCGCTGATTGGCTTCCGCGCCTGCCCATCTACGCCCCCAACGGTCACCTCCCAGCGCGTGCCTTGTTTCTCCTCCTTTCCCTTCCCCCATCGCACTCCGCCCCCCTCCCCGCGTATGTTGCTGTGGGAGCGAGGCTCGCGCTGATAGGCTGTCGGCTGCTGCCAATCATCCCCACTGGCTACGCCTTCTTGCTCTCGAGCTGCCTATTGGCCGGCTCTCCCTTTCGTCCACGCCCACTCTCCTGTGATTGGTCGGCACCGGCGGGGCTCCGCTGGACGCAAAACAAAGCGGCGCGGGGGCCGCGTTCGCTGCGCTGTTCCCGCCCTTCTCACCAGGCGGCCGCCGGCACCTGCCACAGCCCCGTCCCGTCCCCTCAGGGCTGGCGGCTGCTCGGGGCTACTCCCGCCGGTCCTGCCGCCCTGACCCAGACCTCTCGACGTCCCCCACGCCTTGGTTGTCCAGTCAGAGCTGCCGGACAGGGAAGGGATCTCCGGAGGCCTGGTGGCTGCCCGCCAACTCCTGAGGCTCGCTCTCCTCTGAGAGCCACCAGCCACGCTTCATGGTGCGGGAGGCCGCTCTGGTGGGTCAAGGCGAGGTGAATACAACTGTATGTTCAACCTCTTGGCCCAGCCTCTTCGCTGAGTGCCGTCGGTTTCTCTGCCTTGGTTCCAGCGGGGAGCCCTGAATTGCTGAGTGCTGAGAACTCGGTTCGGCCGTGCCTGGAGCCCATCTGTTTTCTCCACCACCTGTTCCCGTGGTGCCTTGTGCCCTGCTGGGCTGCCTCTGCTGCTCAGAACAGGCAGATGGTGTGGGAGTTTTGTTGGCAAGGTGAACCGAGTCAGCTCAGAGCGGATCCTGCCCAGCCTTGAACCTTTGTTTACCTTTTAAATCAAATCGGGTGCTGCTGGGACCTTAGTGAATCAGTCTGCAGAAACTATTTTTATTGAAGGCACTGACATTACATATTTATTACACTCAGATACTTTCTCCAGAGCAATACACTTGAAATTTGTTATTTTGTGTATGTCGTTGTGTCAGCTTGAAATTATCCAGCATCAAATAGTCTCTCTTCTTCCCAAGAGTATAAATACAACATGCAAGTTCAAGCAGCCCTGTGCTGATGTCTGGCTCTGTGGTGTTGCAGAGAAATGCAGGCAGTAGCTCAGATGGAACAGAAGACTCTGATTTCTCCACTGATCCTGAGCACACAGACAGCTCTGAAAGCGACGGCACGTCACGGCGCTCCGCCCGGGTGACCCGATCCTCTGCCAGACTCAGTCAGAGCTCCCAAGGTAAATCCTTTGTTTTCTTAAGGAAAAGAAAAGCAGCCCCTTCAGCAACAAGAGGCTCAATGCACTCCACATTCCTGACCTTTAGAACTTAGAGATGCAGAGATTATAAATCCTGTATTAGTTTTTTTCCCTCGGCAATTAATGGGTCACAGCAAAAAGCAGTCTTGAGAAGTTTAAATTGCACAAACGTGGTAATACACTAAAGGTTGCCTTGGTGGGGGAAGTCAGAGCTCAACCATCCTTTGAAGATCTGCCTGCTTCTTAAAGGAAATGGGAATCAAACCCTGTGATTCTGCTGCCAGCTTGGCCTCATTTTCTGAGAACTCCACAAATTGGCTAGTGGAGCCAACCTAGAGAGTGTTTAGAGGTGAAAGTTGTTTTTGTTTTCTTTGTTTGTTTGGGGTTTTGTGTACTGCAGGGGAGGGTGATATTTTCATGACTACCCTGACCCAACTCTGCAATAAATGTAATGAACATATTGCCAGTTATTTTGTACACTTCTGCTCTGGCATCACACACAGAATGTGTCCACCTCCTCCTTTTTAGTGTTAGTGGAGTAATTTTTTGGCTGCTAATTAATAAGCTGCCATCTGGCATCAAGGGAGGGACATAACAGGAGATAATAACATCTTTCCATTGCTCCATGTATGCTCTTTGATTAAAAAATTCTATTCTGCCACAAATTGTATTGCAGATCAGAAATACATGTGTGACCATCTGGTCATTAGGTCTTAAAAGCAAGAAGGAAAAGTGGTTTGGATGTGTATGGCATACCTGTGATACTCCTAGTTATGAAAGCACTGTTTTTAATGGCAACTAATTGTTTTCTAGTCTTTATGAGCATTAGAGGATCACCAAACCACACAGAGGGCTTCAAATAGAGCTCCACACCAGCAGGAACTTTGCTGTTCCCAAGGGTTACCTAAACTAACAGTTCTTTAGCTTTCCAAATATGGTTTGTAATTACTAGTTAATTAAGTTCAGAGAAAGCTGATCTAATTCCAGATTCCTCAGTGTTGGGAAAAGTCTCCAGAGCTTTAAGCTGGGCAGAACAGAGCACATCTTTGTGCTGCCAGGCAGCTCTAGCACAGGGCTCTGTTGCTGCCCAGCTATCAGATGTTGGTATTTCAGTCTTGAGGCGAGTTTTGGACTGCAGTGCTTCTCGTGGGTGTAATTATGGTGTTTCTCTGGAATTAGATTCCAGCCCAGTTCGTAATCCCCCATCCTTTGGAGCAGAAGAGCCTGTGTATTCCACAAGGAGAGTGACCCGCAGCCAGCAGCAGCCTGCTCCTGTGACTCCAAAGAAATACCCACTCCGGCAGACGCGCTCCTCTGGCTCAGAGACTGAGCAAGTGGTTGACTTTTCTGACAGAGGTAGGTAGGGTGCAGTGAGGTGTTCTGAAGGTTTGCCAAGTGCTTATTGGAAAGAGTCTGTGACTGCATTCTCTGAGGGCACAATCTAATATCCTGAGGACAGAGGGTTTGAGACAGCTGTCTGGAGTTGCTTTACGTATTTTTTTGAAAGCTTTCTTTCAGGCAGATTTGTAACATCTTGATCCTTATTCAGACACTAAAAATGCAGCGGATCACGATGAGTCTCCACCTCGTACCCCCACCGGGAATGCCCCTTCCTCAGAGTCTGATATTGATATCTCCAGTCCAAATGTGTCCCATGATGAGAGCATTGCCAAGGACATGTCCATGAAGGATTCTGGAAGTGACCTGTCTCACCGCCCTAAGCGCCGCCGCTTCCATGAAAGCTACAATTTCAACATGAAATGTCCCACTCCTGGTTGTAACTCTTTAGGTAATTTCAGCTCCAGGATTAATCTGTTGGTTTTTGCCTCCCTGCTGTGGTCAAGTCCCCCTCAGTGGAGTTAGTCAGCCTAACAGGATGCACTCAGTTAGGATCAGAAATATTACTGAGAAGTGGGTATAAAGGAGAGGCAGGAAACGTATCTGCAAGTGTATGCTTCCTGGAGGTGTTTTCTTGGCTAGGAGTGTTTGGGGGATGATAGGATAAGAAGCAAGTTAGGAGTACGAGCACAGTGTGGGAGGAAGGTGCAGAGTCTTGCAGGCAGATCTCTGACAGAAGCAGGTTTTCAGAAGCATATTCATTTAGACCTCAAACATACCTGGCTGCTTGCATGGAGTGCAGCTTTTGAGTTAGTGTGAACAAGATTTTCCTTCTTTGTTGTTAAAGCTTGTGCCATGAACCATGAAGTGGTAACAAACCGAGCATGCTCCTTGAAAAGCTCATATTGAAGTATCTCCCCAGCTGGGGTGATTTTTAAACCTCTTGATGATCATATATTAAGAGGTTTTGGGTTTTTTTCTGATTTTTTTGCAGGACACCTGACTGGAAAACATGAGCGACACTTCTCCATATCAGGATGCCCACTCTATCACAATCTCTCAGCAGATGAGTGCAAGGTAAATGAGTTTTCTGGTTTATCTTCCTTATGTTTTCTTGGAACAAAATGCCAAGACCTCTTGTTTGTAAACAGAAAACCAAGTTAGCACATGTCAGGTGAGATCTTCAACTGTAAGACAGCAGCGTTTGTGTGTTGGATCACCTGGAGTTACAGTGGGGAGAGGAATACACCTAGATGAGAAAAAGGATGAAGCTGGAGGCTTTGCCAGGGCTTTGCTGCAGCACTGACAGAGGAGTTCTGTCTTCCAGGTGCGAGCACAGAGCCGGGATAAGCAGATTGAGGAGAGGATGCTGGCCCACCGGCAGGATGACAACAACCGCCACGCCACCAGGCACCAGGTGGGCACAGTGCACCCCACGTTGTGGCTGCTCAGTCAACAAGAGGGAAAAACCTCAGCTTGTGCTTTCCAGCAATGATGATTTTCACTTGATCTCACATCTCTGATAAACTATTGTGCTGGGTCCTGTTGCTCCCTGACGGTCAGGTCTGGTTTGTTTCAGCAAGGGCAATTCCTTGTATCCCTTAAAGGAGAGGCTGGAGGAGGCTGTGAGAGCAGAGAGGTGACACTGGCCAGTAATAATGCGAAAGAGGCTGGGGCTGTTCTCAGGATGATCTTTTCTGGGTGCTTTGATGGTGTAGGACAGGAGAATTCCTACAGAACTGTAAACTACAATTTGTCTGACTGAACAGAAAAGAATGAAACAAGGGGAATGACATTTTTTTAGTTCATGAGTCTTGGACTTGAGTCAAGATGACTTAATGAGTCAGCTCGGAGCTTTTCCCCATGATTAAGCAGCACAGGAGTGCACCCTGTCTTGTGGGACTGAGGTGCATTGGCACAGGCAAGCTGCATTTAGTTGTAGGAAGGAACATTTCCTGTTTTCCATACCTCTGTTGGACCTGCAGCACCCTGTTATTAACACAGGATTTGGTTCAGAGGCAACAAACATCATAAAATGTCCTTTGGGATGGGAAGGGGAAGAGAAAGGTTTAAGGCAGATGAAGCCTTGGTGAAGGTTTCCCTCTCTGGTTTCTTTCAGGCCCCAACAGAGAGACAGCTGCGGTACAAAGAGAAAGTAGCTGAGCTCAGGAAGAAGAGGAACTCGGGACTAAGCAAGGAGCAAAAAGAAAAATATATGGTAAAAGCAGTAATTTTATTTTTTCATGTCAGGCCTGGAGTGTGGCCTCCCAAAGTTCGGCTTTCCCAGTCATCCTGCAACATTCTCAGCTAAAAAAGCTGCAATATCCAACAGCTCAGTAGCATCATAGCAGCAAAACCTCCTCTTATTTTCTTGTTCTAGGAGCACAGACAAACTTATGGCAATACCAGGGAACCTCTACTTGAAAACCTGACGAGTGAGTATGACCTCGAGCTTTTCCGAAGAGCACAAGCACGGGCTTCTGAGGACCTGGTGAGACTTCTAACTCATAATACATCTCACAGCAAATTGGCTTTAGTAGAAATGTGAACACATTCTGGGTTTTGTTGTACATGTGGAGGTAGAATCAGAGTTTGTCAGAGCAGCCCAGCCAAGTCAGCAAAGTTACACAAGGGGTGATGCTTAAGTGCTGAAAGTACAGCTGGAGCTACACATTTGCAGTCATGGAAGCTGCAGTGCCTGCAAGAGGAATAATTAGTAAAGTCCCATTTAACAGAAGTTTGTTTTCAATGAAAGAAAAGGCAGCCTCACCTGCTGGAAGAAATGCCATAGGTGTGATGACAACAAAAGACAAAAGCCATCTTGAGAGTAGCCAGTGCCTGTGGGATGGAGGCTGAGGCTTCTGTAGGCACTTTCCAAAGCCAGCTTCCATCTGCAGAGGTGAACCAAAAGGCACTTTGATGCTCACAGTGACAATTTCAACTGGGATATCTGAGGGAGACCATTAGGCTGTGTTCCTCTCCCTACAGATTAGAAAGAAGCTTGACATGGCCAGGAGTTTACATTGGTTTTGTGACAGGAGTATGATCCTAGTGTCAGCATGCTGCCAAGTGCTGATCCACAGGACATTTCCTGATGAAAGGAGCAGTCAGTAAATGTGCTGCTGGTGGACAGGGCTCAAACTGAGACTGATTGAGGAGGGGTCTGCAGGAGGAGGGATTGTTGCTCATCATCACACTGAAAGATGAATTTAGAAGACCTGAAGTAAATTATTTCCTTGAGGGAAATAAATAGGGCCCTCTTCCTCTGTACCAACCTTTTTTTTTTTTTTTTTAAATTTTAAATAATCACTCATTTTTTTTCCACTCACAGGAGAAGTTGCGGCTCCAGGGCCAGATCACAGAAGGCAGCAATATGATCAAAACAATTGCTTTTGGCCGTTATGAGCTGGATACTTGGTATCATTCTCCCTACCCAGAGGAGTATGCTCGGCTGGGACGTCTCTACATGTGTGAGTTTTGTCTCAAATACATGAAGAGCCAGACAATCCTACGCAGACACATGGTAAGGAGTAGAGCAGAGCTGATTCCTCAGTTTTGCTTCTGATACCATTATGCCAGTGTATTAAAACTGTTATTTGAAAACAACTGCATGTCTCCTCATATATCCAGCTTTTTTTCTGCCTTTAAAACACTCTCAGCCTAACTTTGTTTTCCTGTCACAGGCAAAATGTGTTTGGAAACATCCACCGGGTGATGAAATCTACCGGAAAGGTTCCATCTCAGTGTTTGAAGTGGATGGGAAAAAGAACAAGGTAACCAACTGCTGTCATTCAACCTTGAGTGCAGAGTTTGTCTTTCAAATGTGCTGGGCACTGTTGTCATGTAGAGAAACAGAAGGAAAATGGCCCTTTCTCCCTTTCATTGCTACTGGAGACTGATCTGTCCTTTCTTGCAGTTTCATCTGGATTTTTGCTGTGGTTATTCCTCAGCCCTGTTGTGCTCCAGCAGTTCCATCTGTTGTCTCATACCAAGTTGAAATACTTGTGTCAAGATCCCATATTGAAAGTTAATGGGGAAGTTTCTGTGCTCAGCCTCAGCAGGTTGCTGCTCCCCATCTCCCACTCGCTAAGGAATCAGTCAGGTTTGGGTTAGACTGGGAACCAGCCTCATGTTAGGAGGGTGACCTCCTCAGCCCTGAACTCTAGAACCTGTAACTGCACTTTCAGTGCAAGGTAGCACACCATATTTGTCTCCTGTCTCTGCTTCTGCCTGGTCTTGAAGGTTTCAGAGGAAGGAATGAAGAAACAAATTCAAAAGCTAAATTTTGCACTGCTGGGAGTTGGGAGGAGTCTTTCCTTGTTAACCAGGGAACCTTGAGGCAGGGGATTAACAGTACAGTGCAAGCCAGCAGAGATCCAACCCTTTCCCTTCACTGAGGATGTGATATTTGGGGAATTAAGAGATTGATATCACAAACCTCAATTCCCACCCTTAGGAAGTGAAGCTTATCAAGTGTCATCACAAATGGAATTGTTTCCTGGCCCAGCTGCTCTGTTTGGAAGACTGTACGTCATTTCTCAGATAATTCAGAGCTTTCTTATAATTTCCCATGTTTGTCTGGTTTTGTCCACTCTTGGGATGTTCCCATGTAATAACAGATGTGTTCTACTCTCCTTTTGCTTCTAGATCTACTGTCAAAATCTGTGTCTGCTGGCAAAACTTTTCTTGGACCATAAAACACTGTATTATGATGTTGAACCCTTCCTCTTCTATGTCATGACAGAAGCTGACAACACTGGCTGTCACTTGATAGGGTATTTCTCCAAGGTTAGTTGAAAATCCATACATACTCATTGCTACCTCACAAGGATGAGATTTAGGACAGAAATTATCAGCACTCAGTTTCCCCTCTGATTTTTTGCAGTCTCAGGATTTGTTGCTTTTAGGAATATGTAAAGTTTCAAACTTAATCTGCATGAGTTCTTTGTTTGCTGCAGGGGTTGCAGGTGCTTTGCTGTAGCATCTTTCCTTGCACTAGGATGAAACAAGACATCTCAAATGAACTGTTGTTGCTAGGAAACAGGGGGGGTGCCTGAAATGTAGGCAAAAGTAAGGTTCAAGCAAATGTAAAGAGAAATACATTAAAATAAGTATTAGTCACCATGTTTGGGGTTTTTTAATAATGTACTTGAAGGAATTCTTAGGTAGAGAAGCTGAGTCATGACTCAATTTAAACAGATCCCACAAGTAAGTTGCTGGCCAAGCTTAGAGTAAGGGCCCAGTTTTCTCAGGTGTTTGCTCAGACCTTTTGCCTACCTTAAAAAATAGCCTGTTTGCTTAACCTCTGCTGCACATTACTGAAACACATTTCCTGGTTGTTCCTGCTCCCCTACAGAATAATTGATTGCCCTTCCAGACATGGTGATACCACACCATGCAGATTACACATTTCAGTCAGTGAAGTTCTCTAGGTAGGAGAATACTCTCCCAGATAAAGTGCAGGAAGCTGTATTCTTTAAGTCACCTGAATTAAAACTGAACAAATACCTAAACAAAAATTAAATAAACCTCTAAAGAAAAATCAGCATGGATCTGAGGATAAGAGTGTGTGAGTCATCTTTGTCTGAACATTTCAGTTGTGACCTTGCTCTCTTGTTGCATGTAAACCTGGGGGCTGACAGAGGTTTCAGAGTGTTACCAGCTCATTCTCAGGAGCAACTCCATGGCCAGCCATCCTAGGTTTAAAATTGTGCTCCTAAATCCAGTTTAGTGGCTAATAAAGTAAGACACTAAGCCAGGTTGGTAGCTGAAGAAGGATGATTGTGTTACTTGTTAGGCAGGTTTTTCTACTGTGGCTCCTTTCACCTTGTATTGTATCAGTTGCACAGGCTTGTTCATAATCTCTTGGGATTATGATGGAGCCATTGTTTGTACAGATCAAGACCTGTTTATCCATCCTCTCTCTCTTCTTGTTTTTAGGAGAAGAATTCTTTTCTCAACTACAATGTTTCTTGTATCCTGACAATGCCTCAATATATGAGGCAAGGTTATGGCAAAATGCTCATTGACTTCAGTAAGTACAGAGAGAGAGACTGTGGAAACATTCTGTCCAAAGTGACAGTTCCACCAAGAAACCTAACATAGCTATGGTGGTGGGTGAGCAGTTTTCATTATAGCTGATTTCTGCCTCTGCTAAAGAGGGTAAGGGTCAGGAGAGAGTAGTTTCAGAAGGATAAATGAGTTTTCTTTCCTTTACAGGCTATTTGCTTTCTAAAGTAGAAGAAAAAGTTGGCTCTCCGGAACGTCCTCTGTCTGATTTAGGTCTCATCAGCTATCGTAGTTACTGGAAGGAAGTTCTTCTTCGTTACCTCCATAATTTCCAAGGAAAAGAGATCTCTATAAAAGGTATGTTTTCAAGCCAAATAAACTTATAGTGCGTTGGTTCAGGAACATACCCAGGCATCTAATTCACTCATTTCCCTCAAATATGAGACAGGTCACACTTGACTCATTCATCCAGGTGTTAGTGGAATATTCCTGTGGTTGGGTATGGCTCCTTTCCAATCCTGCCACCATTAGAGATAGGCCCAGCTTGCAGAATTTTGAAAGTATGTAATGGCTTCTTTTAAAAAAATAAATTAAAAAACCCCGAGTAGATTCAGCAAAGAACTTTACCCATCTCTAGGTACCAATATTAATTTTCAAAAGAAAAATGGCTCCACTGAGAGGCTTTTAAATGCTTTGGAAAAAACAATTATAGGCTACTGCAGAGGAATTGGTTTCTGTTCTAATGTAAAGTGATGCTGGTTTGCAGAAATCAGCCAGGAGACTGCAGTCAACCCTGTCGACATTGTTAGCACCTTGCAGGCACTTCAGATGCTCAAGTACTGGAAGGGAAAGCATCTGGTCCTGAAAAGACAGGTAAGATTTGTGGGGGCTATTTCTACATTTTTATTTCCATAGATTTAGCTGTTAGTTTCATATGAACTCACCAAAATCAGTATTTCCTTTGTGGCAAGCTGTTTTTTCTAGCCTTTTGGTGCTAGTGGGGGAGCACTGTAATTTTCAAATGCAGTAACTAATAAAATATGGTGTGGGCATCCAACCTGATTTTGCAGTAGTGTAGTAGTAAGACTGTATTGACTTTCCCTTTCTGATGTGTGGAATGATGTTGCTCATTGTAAGTGGCTTTTTAGGGGAGCAATGGATCAGCATTCCCATTGTGCTCCTTCTCATGCCTGCCCTTTACTGGGCCAGTGGATGACATTGAAGTGAGCTGAATTAATGGAATCCTGAATGAGTGTTGCTTGTGCCTTCCTTAGACATAAGTGGTTTATAGATCCCCAAATGTGACACCTTCTCTGCTTTGTTCTCCCCTCCCTGAGACTTCTCTTTTTTGCTCCAAGTAGCCTTATCAGTGTGATTGGGAAGGCTTTGAGAAAGCAAAGGGAATGTTGTTTATCTTGGTTTTGTCATGCTGAGCAGTTAGCAGGCTCATCACCTCCAGATTTGAGGATTTAGCTGTGTGGTGTTGCACCGTGGATAATTCTCCCATCTTTGGATGATTTCTTTTAACCTGCCCTTTCCATGCTCTTTTCCTTAGGATCTGATTGATGAATGGATAGCCAAAGAGGCAAAAAGATCCAACAGCAATAAGATAATGGATCCCAGCTGTTTGAAATGGACCCCTCCTAAGGGAACTTAACTGTCTCTCACTCCTGAAGCCAGTGAACCCCAGCAGTAGGAAGTACCCTAGGGATCTCTGTTGTATCTGTTGCTGTTGTGATTGGCTGGTACAGTACCCCCAAAAGATCAGTTCCCCTTGGTACTGTTCTGGCCCAGATCTTTTGTGCACACCGCAGACGCTGGTTCTGAGGAACTTAATGTTTCGGCCTCAATGAGGTTGCAAGGATTGGATCTGTATAGGACCCAAACGAAGCTCCTAGCAGCTCTGGCCCAAGGAGTTCTGATATCTGGTACTGTACCTGTCCAGTCACTGGTCTTACCCTCATGTTCTTACTCTGATGAGGTTGTGTTGTGTTCTATAATCTGGTTGTTTCTTCCTTCAGGTTCTTTGCGTTCTAAGTAATGGAGAGAGAACTTCTGTGGCTTTTGAACAAGGTCTGATAAGGCTTTTTTGGGGAAAGCTGCTTTCCCAACAAGCTGCAGTCACACTGACTTCAGCATTTTTAACTAGTCCTGTCTGATGGACTCTTCCATTCCACGTATCAAATAGTTTTAGGAAGATGACACACCCCCTCTTTCAGCAGTGTGTTCCATAGAATACAGCAGGTCTTCACAGAGGTGGTATTGTACAGTCAGAAGCTCCTGTATCTTGTCACTGGGTGGTGTGGTTGTGAGTGTTACCTTGTGGGGTCAAGTGTGTGAGAACATCACAGTCTGAGGTGTTCCATGGAGTTACTCTTGGTGTGCTCCTGGAACTACTACACTCTCATGTTTGCTGGAGAAGCTGCTTTGAGTGGAAGTTACTGGGTTTTTCCTGGTTTATCTCTTGGCGTTAGTGGATTCCTTTACATAGAAACACCCTGTTTGGTATATTTCACTGGAGATGTTTTTCTCAGAATAGTCTTCCTTGAACTGTAGGTTTCTTTATAATGGAGAGGATTTTTTCCCTCTGGGCTGAAGAAATAAAAACTTTAGACAGATGTTTTTTTGCTTGCCTTGTCCAAACAGCCACAGAAACTCTACAATGCAAATATTGTCAGTTGTTGGATTGCCTCCAGTGTGCGTTCTGTGCATCAGTGGCAGCCCCAGTTAGCTCTGTGGATGGTTTGCTTCTCTGACAGTGCATTCTTGTTTGTCTTTGTCAAAGAAAAAAAAGCTTTTACTTCCTCTCTCCCATCAGCACCACCGGAAGAAAAACTTATTGTACAATGGCTTTCAAGTATAACCACTGTCCTCGTGCCACAAGTTTCCTAAATGGCTCCAGTCTGATTAAAAGGGGGGGACAATCTTGGGGTAGGTGATGGCAGCAGCATCTAGTGCTGATTTCATGGAAACCTTCCAGTGCTTCCTCATGGAATGAATGGTGGCTGAAATGAAGCACTTTCATTGTGTACCAGTAGATAGGAGCCTTTGCCTGGTAACCACTGACACATCCTCATGTGGAAAAGTTCTCTACTGCTCTTCTGATGGTTGTCTGCCTTCCTCTGCCACCCTCCAAAAAAAAAAGAAAAAGAAAAAAATCTTCATCAGTACATGGTGTATACCTTGTGGGCATTACTGAATTTTGCTGCCTCATGCCCTTTGCTCCTGTATTGTAACTAACTACAGATACTCATGAAACTATCCAACCAAGTAGATCTCTTGTGGAGCAGAGAAGAAGGCCATTCTTGTGCAAAAGCTAAACCCTGTTCCCATGATGTGGTAGAATGTGCTATTCTTGTATCTACTTCTCAATAAAGCATGTTCTCTGCTCAAGTTTTTGCCTTATTTTAATTTTTTGTTTCAGTCAGATGCTATTCTGCATCTCCAGTTAGGTGAAGCTGCTTCTTTATGTTGCAAGGGACTTGAATTTGGAACCCATCTTTGTGCCTGGTGTCTTGATTGTGACTACAGCTGCCTTTAGGTTGAATCTTTCATCAGCAGTCTGATTGTATGTTTATTCTACAGCTTACTGTGCACAGGAGGCTGTCTTGAGGAATACACTGAATGTTGCCAGATCCTGGTTAACTTAAATGTGATGCAAAACTCTGATAGCATCTGTCAGCCTGAAGTTCATTGAAGAAGGATGGAGTTAGCCCCAAAGCCCTAGATTTTTAGCTTTGCCTTTGTGCTTCCCTGACCTTCTGGTACTATGGGAGGATTTGGGGCAGTGAAGTCTCTGATCTTCAGACACGTTTGAAGTTCAGCACATCTCAAACATTTCAAATCTTGGATACAATTTCTGATAGAAGATGGTTGATTTGCATGTCCCTGCTCCAGATCCTTCCTTCTGCTTTTCTACATTTCACCATTTTTTTATTCCCAGCCCCCTCCAGTATTGGTACAAGAACAGTTTTCACTGCAATGAGGTAAACTGGTGCCTCTTTCTTCACTGAGAGGATCTGGGTGTATCTCCAGGAGCTGGTCTGTGGCTGCTGTTCCTTTTGCTCAGCTGAGCACTGGCAGTTCTGCTGGCTTTTCCTTTTTGGAAAGGAAATTCCATCCTTTTTGGATGGAATTGTTTGGGGCAGGATGTGGTCTTGTTGTGGACACACTGATGACCTGCAGGGAAGGAATAGGTGGTTGATATTCCTATAATGAACACTAGAGGAAAAAGAGACAGCAGGGAAGCAGGAAGGAAAGGAAGCTAAATATGTAAAATTACTTCAGTTTTTTCTGTTGTGATGGCTGTGTAACTCTGAGCTTAGTTTAAACACATGTGAGACACTCCATCTGCCAGTAACTCCGCCCTCCTTGTTCCAAAGCTATGGAAAGAACTAGAACATCTACCTCTCACATCAGCTCACAGACAAGGGGAAAAGCAGCTCTATTTTTGAGAGCTTCCCCTGTAATTAGGTCTGCTTTTTCCCCCTCTCTCCCCTGGGCTCCTGCCCACACACCACAAGAAAACACCCAGACCCAAGTCTGGGATGACAACAGAGGTGTAGCAAAAAGGGAGAAAACAAAAGGAATAGAAAACATCCCTAGGAAGTGAATGGATCTCAAATGCTCTTGTGAGTTTTCTAGAGTAAAAGATTTCAAGTTCAGAAAAATTTAAACTGGACTTTTGACACCCCTCTCTGGCATCACAATCAGCTCATGCTGAACAGTAGCAAAACACTTCTTCATTTGTTGCTGCTTTGTACACGTGTCCATGAGATCCACAAATTACAATAATCCTGCATCATAGGTTAGTGGTTGGTAGTAAAAAAAGGTTTCTGGAGCTAGATTACATATTGTGTTATTTGTAGAAATTTATCAGTAGAAGAATGAACGTGCTGAGCTATGTAAGACAACTGACAGCCTTTAGAATCAAGCATCCTTCAGCACTGCTCAGCTCTGGGGGGGTGGTTAAAGTGGAGCTGTCTGCAGACTTTGATTTGCTTTGTACTGAATTCCCCTGGTGCTTGGGTGATGGCACATCAGGCTCCCCCAGAGCTGGTGCTTTTGGGTGGAGATTAACCAGGAACCTGAGTTAGGGCTTGCAGCTGAGATCACTCTTTAACATCACATTGGGTATGCAGGGGATTGTGTGGGGAGGGCAGGGGAGCTGTTTTTGTCACCCACTGTCACCCACTCAGTTGGGCTGAACAAGGAAGTTCAGTGGTTTTCCATCTCAGCTGAAGTCTTATCTGAAATCATGTTACCTGTACAGCTCCAGCACAAAAAAGCTCAGTGGGTTTCAGCTCTGCTGCGTGTTATTTAACTAAAGTAACAGAAACTCACCACTAGAAATTCTGTTGCAAGCTTCTAAGACCAATACTACTCACATGAAAAAAAAACCCCAAGTCTCAGGAGGTTTTTCACTGCTTCTGAGGCAGACATTACCAGAACTGCAGCTCAGGGAAAAATAAGAGGCAAAAGCAGCCTTAGATCCCATTTTTTTATGAGATGGCCCAAATGGCTCTAATTTAATATAGTTTCCTGCAGGCTACTGAGCAAATTGCTGGTAAACCCTCCCCCTCCCCCCCCATGACTTCTCATCTACAGTAAGAGTTCTGATCCCTTCAGCAGTCCCTTTGCAGGCAGGTGTTGGTGTCTTTTCTAGAGCAGGAAAGAGGCCAAGTTGAGGTTGTCTTATCTGATCTTATCTGATCCAACTTCCACTTATCAAGGAAAATACTTAAGCACACAAGGGCACTTCCAACATTGTCCTGGGCCACATCTAATCATTTACACTAGTGCCAGGCAGAGGTAGGAAGTTGGTATTGACACTTCCCTGTGGCATAAAGACACACCATGCATTAAAATCACTGGAAAGCAGAACAGGTATGTCAGAAACAAGATGCAGGTGAAGCTGGGTTTGTTAACCCTTGAAGTTTGTTTTTGTTAACCTTTAGCAATCTCCTCTTTGATCAGATAGTGCTGCTGTCTAGCATTCAGAAGATGTTCTACGTAGATCCTAAATTGTTCATTTTTTGTATTTTGTTAACTTGGCTAATTCAACCACATATAGATAAGGAATTCTATAATTCCAGGAAGGTCTGTAGAATTAGAAGCAGGAAGCTGTGGCTATTTTGTGAAAAAAAATCAGTTTAAACTCACCATAACAGTTCATTCTTCTCAATTTTTCCCCTAGAAAGCAGGCACTTCCAGTGGGGCTGGAAGAAATACATTCCCCAAATGAGTTTGATTCAGATCACATTTAAGAATCCTAAAATCTGTTTTCCCTGCCAGACGAAGGACGTATTTATTACAGAATGACATTGCCAGTTCACATATTCCACTCTCATCACACACTGCCTTGTTTCCTAGAATCAAACATTTGCTTAAAAGGCTTTTTAAAGTTAATGGATTTTTTTGTTTCCTCGGTTAAATTTGATAATTTATCATGCTTAGCTAGCAGAAGAGGTATTGCATACACGACTGAATCCAAACAACCACAAAACTCCCTGGAAATCCCCAGCAAAAAAATAGCAGGAGGTTTTGCAGCAAGGTCTGGTTTGCTCGCAGAGGGCGGCAGAGGGTGCTGCCTCTCCAGGGCAGGGAAGGTCGCTGTGCAAAGACACTGCCAAACCCGGCAAGGAAGGGGAGATGGGTTTGACTTTTCTCTCTCCATCTAGCTGTATTTTCTGGGCAAAAAATAACATTTTGCGTCCAGGGGTGTTTGGTTTGTGGGAAGGGGATGATGAGAATCATCGCTGCTGCACTGCCCAGTGTATGTTTTTAACTCCCACTAGCTTTAGAGGACACCAGGACAGGATCATGCTTTAGGAAAGGTGCAAACTTGTTCTCAGAGCACTGACTGGTGCTTGAGAGAACACTTTGGGTTTTCTTCCCAGGTTTGGCACAGGCAGATGCTGAATGTGGCAGTGGCTTACCCCCCGTGTGCAGGTAGGTGCTCTGGTTTCACAACAGAGACTTTGTCCTCTGCTCCAAGTTTGGGGGTGCCTGCTGCTCCCGTAATTCTCAGGGACAGGACATCTCCTCACATCGAGGAGGTTGCCATACCATTCCAGACACTTCAGCTGGAAACCAGTTTGCCAGATGGGAACCTGGGTGGGTACCTCTGCTGCGAGGGGATGTGACCCATCTCCCACCAACAGAAGTGACACTGTGCTGTGCTGCCAGGGGCTGAACCCATTTAATTGGGCACTTTCTCCTCCTGCAATGCTTTTTCCCTCTTCTTAGCTGCCTGGTGACAGCTGAGAGCTGTCCCTTGAGGCAGACCCATCCCCACTCCTGTCCCTTGTCCCAGACCAGCATGGAGAGGAGCCAGGGCAGGATGTGGCCCATAGATGGCACTGCCCTTCCACTGTCAGCGTCCTTGGGCAGCACACAACTAACCCAGCTTAACCCTTGGACTGCCGACACCACCTATGAGCCCTGGAAGTGCTCATTGGCATTGGAAGTGGGTGGTTGAAGATGTCACCAGTAGGCTGCAAAGTTTTATTTTATTTATTTTGATAATTGCGCCGTGCACTTAACGAGGGAGCCCTTGGGTAATCTCTTTCCTGCAATACATGTAACCAGCAACAGGAGGCTCCCCGCACGCCAGAAGGGACTTTGAGGTCGATCAGTTCAAGTCAGGCTCCTGTGGTTTTGCTGTTTTCACTAAAATCGACTTAGACCTTCCCCAGGGTGTGGATGAAAACAATGCTCAGGGTTTTCCCTACCTGGAGAAGGGCTCTCAGGCTGAATGTAGGATCTGTTACAGCTAAAGAGGCCATGGGTTTTTTTTTAATTTCAAATTTCCCTGATGTTAGCTGCTTGGTGCCCTCATTAAGATACAGACTTCATTGTACCACTCTAGGAACAAGCAGTGGAAGGTGCTGTGGGATATGAAGATGTCCATGCATTGGTGTCAGGAGGTAAGGGAGGGCTGAAGGACTTTGAAGGACCTACATCTTCTCTCCTCCCTGAAGGAGTAGATGGATTTTTCCTTGCAGTCAGCTCCAAGCTGATGTGTTGCATGTTGTTGAAAATCTGGTTCTGGCTGTAGGCAGTAAACTTGGTGGAAAATGTTAACCTTCTGGCCAGAAGATGACCACTGACAGAGTTCAGAGGACAGCAGTAAACTGGTCTGGAGCTTGAGGGACTGGTTTGTGACAAAAGGCTGAATCAGATGGTGGGGAGGGGCTGATATGCATTCTTGGAAGATGCCCAAGGAGGGAGAAAGACTTTGGGGACACAGAGAGGTAAATAAATGGAACTAAAGAGAGGGGAAGTATAGGATGACTTTCACAAAAAAACCATGAGCCCTCTGAGCCTTTGATATGTTCCTGTAGCCCTGGGAGAAATCCCATCACCAAGTTCACTAGAAAAGACCAGAGGAGGCTGTCTTCTGCTGGCCCTGGAGAGATGAGCTGGCTAGGACTCCCAAGAGCCTTCTCTTTCACTTTTCACCTTTCCTGTGATTATTGATGTCATCTGAGGGGCAGAGCAGGGTCTGCTTGAGAGTAACAGTGCTGATGTGGTGCTTTGAAAAACAAGTGTTGAGGCTGAACTGGTGAGAGTAGGAACTCCATGAAGTCAGAGTTTGGTCTCATCCCTTGCATCAACCCCAACCTGCTGGAGTCAGCAGGCTCTGCCTGAGGTGGGGGTGTGGAGGTGGGAGAGGCTGATGGGCTGCAGCCCTTGTAGCCTCAATGCAATAACTCCCCAACAGGGGTCTGCAGATCAGTGGGGAGCTCAGCATTTTCAGCCCACAAGTTTCAATTGACACAGTAATGAGAAAAGCTCAAGGTGTGCCATGAAGAGTTCAGCCATGAAGAGTTCAGCCATGACTTTGCCAGGTTCCAGCAGAGGACAGGGCATCAGCTGAGATTTCATTGTATTTGTCCCTCCATGGATTACCTGGGGGGACTTGGCAGTGCTGGGTGAACGGTTGGATTTGATGATCTTAAAGTCTTTTCCAACCAAAATGATTCTCTGATTCTACACCCCACCCTGGCCATGCCATTCTCTTTCAAGTTCCCTGCATAGTACACAGCCTGACATAGGAACTGCTCTGTGTGGCAGTGAGGACTGTGAGATCTCCTTCATTGCTAGCCATCAAATCAGTTGTTTCTAGTGTAATGATTTTTAGTTTACTACTTTAGTTTACCCCTAATTCCACCTCTGCTCAAAGCAGGAACCCTCCCTTTGGAAAGCCTGGTGGAAAGTGCCTGCCCCCAAGCCCTTGTTGGAGAAAAGGGCTGGATAAGAAGGGGACATCTTATTCTGAAAGGCATCATTGGGGCATATATTCTTCTTACTGATAAAGGACCCTCATTAGTGTTGTCTCCATCTGTTAGAGCTGTAATATACCACTGCAAAACAAGTTTACTGGATGTTACCAACTTTCACCCACTTTGCACCAGTAGCTCCAGGCTCACAATCCATATTGCTGCTAGTTTGGACTGTCCCCACTTCTGCCATCTGCCAATTTACTTCAGTCTGAGGGAGAGGGAGAGGGAGGGCAGCACTGGAGATGTGATCCCTGCTTGGTTTTGCAAACCTGCATTCATGGCATGTGATGTGCTCACAGCTACACAAGTGCCCAGGTCTCCAACCTGAGGCTGGGTGCCTGTCCTTGCTCCTGGGTGCTCCTTGCTCCACCACCCGTGGCTGGGTGAGGGTGCTGCAGCATCCGGTCTGTGTCGCGTTCAACACTTGAGCTCTTCCCTTATTCCACCACCTCCTCCCACACACCAGGAGATGCTGCCAGAATGCCAGAGGCAGGCCAGTGGGGAGCCAGAATTGCTCTCCTGAGCAGGGAGCCAGGCAGACAGAGAAGGTGCTGGGAGGAACAAGGGAGAGCCAAGGCTGCCAGACAGACCCAGACAGTGTGCAGTCAACAGGCAGAGCTTCTGTCCTGCCCAGACGGACAGATGGAGACTATCAGGCTGAGGAGACAGATAACCAAACCTCCTCAGGCAAAGGGAAAGGGGGAAGCACTGCCTGTCCTATCTTGTTCCTGCTGTGAAACCACCCAAGGGCTGCAGTGGGAGCAGGAGAGCACCTCCAGTGCCCAGCCTGGCAGGATTCAGCTGGAGGCTGTCATGTCTGGGGGACAGAACACAGGACATGGGGAGCTGGATGCTCATCCCAGCTCTGGCTGTGCAGCCTCAGGCAAGTCACTTCTCCCTGTGCTTCAGTTCCCCTCCATCTCCTGGGAAGGAGCTGTCCCTGTGACAGGCTGGTACAACAGCAAGTACAAAGCTAATTCCTCAGGGTCTTTACATGCTTTCCAGTCACAGTTGGGCCCCTATTAAATCAGGAAACCCCCATGCACCAGAAATCCCTCTATCAGGAGTGTTATTGAGCAAAGACACCCAGGGCAGGCCCCATCTCCCTTGGCCAGCAACCCTGCAGCTCCCACAAGCAGAGTGGTGTTTGGCTTGGTCAGTTGATTTCTGCCTGGGAGTTCTCCCCATGGAGCTGGCTGGGGCAGGAAGTTTTGCTGATGATTCAGCAGGTGATGTTCTTCCCTCTGAGTCACTCCCAGGAGGGCTAGGAGGGGGGAGATGATGCTACTGGAGATGCTCTCAGCCAGACCAGCTTCAAACCTGATGGCTTAGGTCATTAATTGTGTTGTGATAACTTAGGATACCACTTATCTGAAACTGATAAGAGGAATTGCTGTGTGGCTCCTCTGCTTCATCCCAGAGGTGGAGTCATTTCAAGGGAAGAAGTGTGAATTTGCAGTCAGTGAAGACCAAAGGTCTCAGGACCACTTTTTCTTGGCCATCCACAGAAAAAGACACTTGTTTTCTCCCTGGAGTTTAACATTTGTAAAAAAGAAGTGGGCACATTTGGGACCTTGATGCTGAGAAAGTAATCCCTGAGACAATCAGGAGAATATCTAAATGATAACAGAATAGTAACATACAGGACTTCAGAGCTGAAAATCTCTGCACCTGCCTGGGATCCTTAGAAGTGTGCTGCCTTTTCATCTTCACATCCAAGGTTCCAGAGCCAAACAGGGTCCTGGCCTAACTGTGTGTTAGCTCTATAGGCAACACTTGCAGATAGCAGTGTTTGGTTGGTGCAGATATCTCACAGATCTCTAGCAGGGGTTGTTGGTACCTTTGGCTGCCAGAGTTGGGCTTTTGGGGCTCAAGGCAGCTCCTGGTCTCTACAGTCTTTCCTGAGAAGTTAAAATCTACCCATCTGTACAGAAGCAGTGAGCCTGGAGCCTCAGTTACTGCTTACCAGCAGGGCTCTGAACTCCAAACACCCTTTCCCTCTGTAATTACATTTTATTTTTAGGTGTCCCTTCCTTTTTCTATTTCCAGCCCGCATCCTCCGCAGAGTAAACCGGAGAAGGTGCACGGAGCCGAACCCGCTGTGTTTGGGAAGCAGTAAAACAAGGCTTCTAAACTGGGCTTGGAGGCGTAGGAGCCACTGGCCAGGGCTGGCAGGGAGCCCTGGCACAGCAGGGAGACCACAGCTCACCCCACATCAGCTGGGAGAGCACCAGACCCCGGGGGGAGAGAGGGTGGGGAGAGAGGGGCGAGGGGTGGAGCGCCTGTGGCTGGCATGGGAGAACAGCAGCCTCTGGTCTTTTTGAGGAGCAGGTAGATGCATGCACTGGGGACCTCTTGCTTTCCCACCTGGTTTTCTTCCTTGGGCGGTTTGTACTAAAAATTTTGCTGCCTAAATATGTGGGGATTCGTGGCTGGAGTGGTGGGCTCCAGTTTCATCTTCGGAGCGCCAGGGAAGGTGGTGGTTGTCCTGGTTCCACAGAGCTGCACTGAAAACAGGGCTTTTCGTTCTTGAAAGAAACTTGCGAGTCCTTTTGTTTTCCATTTGTATTGATGTGGCCTGGTATTGGGCTTGCTTAGTGCTTTGTGGGTTGAATAACACTATGATAGTGACAGAACATTTTCCACACAGCAGCAGGAGGTCATGAGAGCTTCCTTCCACCTCAGACCAGTCACTTCCAAGCCCTGGGAGGGCTCTTACCTAACTGTCTGTCCTCAGGTCTCTCCCATGTCCCTGCTGTAAGGATACTCATCCCACCACAGTATCACCACAAGCTGGTGGTAGAATGTGCCAGTTTTCTCCTAGCTGCTTTTGGCTAAACCAGACTTCTCATTGTACTGCACCTCAGGGCTAATAAATTCTTATTATCCCCGGATTCCACCTCAGGTTTTCTCTACCAGACTCACTAACTCAGCCCTGCCTTCTAGGAAACCCCTTAGTGCTGAGCTGAGCTGCAGGGGGGAGGCAGTGCTGGAGTCCCTCCACTTTGTTTTTCCAAGAGACTTCAGCTCTGGCCCTCTTAGTTGCAGGCTCTCCCCTGCTTCCCTAGGGAACAGCTTCTGCAAAGACAAGGGGAAAAAGGGAAGAGGTGCTGAGCTGCCTTTGCATTCCCCCAAGCAATGTTCAGGCTAAACCAACCCCTTATACTCAGCATGAATTCAAACAGCCTTGGGAGTGCCTTGTCTTGTAGCTGGATCTCACGGGACATGGCTGAGCCTGGAGCAGCCCAGAATCTCTCCTGCATCATGACCTGGGCTGTTGCATCTCCATCCTGCTCCCATCTTTGTCAGCCTGGATATTGGAGCTTCCAGTTGTCCTGAGCTGTATGTGAGACAATGGTTGGGCCCGGAATAGCAGATTTACCATTGCAGATGGTTTGAGTTAGTGCTCAAGACACATTAAAGCCAGCAAGGGTTTATATTTAGCTTGGTTGCTTTAAGAGGAAAGCCTTTTATCCTCCTGGCTGGTCATCCATCAAGCCTTTGGGAGGGCGGGGTCGGGTCTCCAAATAGATCCCACGGACAAGCAGCCACTGTGAAACCACATTTCCTCCTGGGAGGACCCTCCAGAGACAGACACTGCCTGTGGCCAGGCCTCTGGTCGTCAGCCTTGGAGCAGCCTGGTCCAGGGAGCTGGCAGGGATACAGAGCAGAGGCAGGGACATAACCAGCTTGGGTACTGTTTTGGCATCATGGCATTTAAACTCTGATCCTCCAGTTCTTCCTTTTCCTGCCTGGAATGGAAATTGGGAGCTGGGAGATTTTAATCTGGTTTGAATCAATAAATCACATGTGGAACTGAGCTAGTCAGCAATCTAGGAGCTCCTGGGGTGTGGATCTCCTGGGCTACTGGAGGGACAAGCAGCTGCAGTGCTGTGATGGGATCCTCTGAGATGTCCACTGCAGCTGACAGCAGCTTTGCTGCTTCTCAGGGCTGGGAGGCTCAGCCATCTGCTGGTCAGAGCTTCCCTGGCACCAAAAGATCCTGATGGTACGAAAAGTTTTATAATGCAATGCGAGGTCACTTTGCTGCAAAGGCCCCTGCAGTCCCAGCTGGGAGTTTGTCTCTAGGCATTTCCCTCTGGACACAGCCCTCTCGACAGCTTTGTTGCATTTCTGGATCTTCCGGTAGCATGGGAACGTCACTGCTGTGTACATCTTCAAACTCAACACCATGGCATCCTCTTGGGAAGGCTCTGGACATGGCTGGGGCAGTGCTGCAAGAAGGTCACAGTGCTCAGGCTTTAGCCATGACTGAGAAAAATCCAGTGAAGGAGAAACGTGCTGTCAAGAACAGGAGAAGTTACTTGGCTGGAAGCTGCATTTACTCACACCAGTATAAATTTTAATGGATTTGCTTCAGGTTTATATTGGCATTGCTGAGAGGGGAGTTGGACCCTGTTTCTGTCTTTCACAGCCCCTGTGAGAGCATGAGTGCATTTGATGATTGCAATTCCCTTGGCTTTTCTAAAGACTGCATCACTGATGTTGTTGCAATTGCCACAGATGGATTTGGAACCAAAGGGTCCTGGTTTATTCTAAGGATTGTAATTCCCGCCACCAGCAGCATGGTGCTCAACTCCAGCAGGAGCAGAGGGTGATTTTTCAGCCTCTGGGGATGTTGGTGTCTGAAGTACATAGGGTACCTTACACCTCTGGAACTGCAGGACCCATCTAGAATTCCATGGATGATTTGAGAGAGGTTCCCTCCCTTGGGAAACTACCAGGGGACTTGGGAGTGGCTCTGTGTGTGCACAAGCAAAACCAGTTTGGAACTGGAACCAGTCTGAGATTAAACCATTTCCTTTGCTCTCTTTCCAAGAATGAACTTTATTTTTCCAGTTGATTTGAAGCAGGGAATATTGGGACTTGGTTGTTTTGGGTTTTTTCTCCTTCCTTGTGTCTGGATGCTTTCCCAGAAAAACACTGAAAATGAAACATTTATTTTTCTTCCCAATGAGAGAGTTTCTTCTCTTCTGGGAAGAGGTGCAAGGGTCAGACTAGAAGTACTATCAGAACTTTGTGAGGAGCAAACAGAGGTAGGAGATGCAGAGCCTGGGCACCCAGCTCACTGGCTGGTGGAAGAGGCTAAAGGGCAAGGTTGGGAACATGCCAGAAAATCTGCATTTGTGACTGAAGAGTGTACTCATTCATGACAGCTCTGCACTCTTGGAGCCTTTCAGACTGCAGGACTTCTGTGCTTTAGGAAGAAGAAAAGGGACGACATTCCCACTGGAGAAAATAGGGAGAAGCACAGGAAGGAATACGCTGATTTTGCTCTCACTGGATCAGGCAGTGTTTCAGTTCCAGTTTCCAGGTAGGACCCAGTGCCAAACCAAGTGGATGCTGCAGAAGAGGTGTCACTGATTCAGGAGTGGGCTGACCACCTTCCAGGGGAGAAAAACAAAGGCTCTGCAGCCGTGTGTCCTATTGTGGTTCTCTGCTATCCTGAGATGGAGATGGAGCAGCTCACTGGGGAAGGTACAGCAGTGTGCCCAAGAGATACCCAGGAGATCCAGCACCTCATTCTCCCTGTGCTTTGCTGACATGGTTTGCTTTCCAGGTCTCCCATTTCATGTTTTGCCTTTCAGGTAGGGGAAGTCTCTTAGCTGAGGGCCACCAAGTGTCTCTGCAATGCCAAGAACAGTAGTGTCACTGACTGTTCCAATATTATCCTACAGTTTTATCCAGGACCAGCTGATGGTGACCCTGCTGGTGAGCAGGTCCAGCTCTGGAGGACCACACAAGGCTGTGGTTCATGCTTTCCAGGGGAGGCCATGCTCCCTTCTCTCCAGGCTCAGCTTGCTGTGACAGCCAGTGCAGCAGGGGAAGGGGCTGACTATTCTGTTTTGCTCCCCCATCTCCACTCTCCCACTATGAAGACCTCCCAGTAAGTAACCCAAGCCCAGTGCTGTGGTGGCAGATGCTGCTGGGGAGGAACTTCGGTCTCCAAGGCTCTAACCACCTAAGGAACCAGCTTCTTCATCCCCCACAAATTACAGGCTCCTGCTTGCCCTTTACAGATGAGCAGGGAAATGGATGAGAGAGAGCATGAAACAACCCCCTGCCACCAACCAGCCGCCCGTGCACCCCTCCTCTCCTCAACCCCCTTATCTAGGTTGGTAGACGAGGCTCTCAGCAAGGCTAATGTGGTCTCCTCTGTGTGCCTGGGGATTAACCACCCCCAGGAAAGGGCTGCACTGATGTGTGAGTGCTGGAGCCAGAAAGAGATGGCTGGAAGCACAAGCTTACCACAGTCTCCCCTTCTTCCACCCCTCTCTCCAAGGGCTCAGACACAGGCATGTTGTGACACCTCCACAGCAGGTGAGCAGAGGGTTTGAAATATAGCAGGCACAAAACAGGAAAAAAACCTCATGTCAGGAAGGATCCAACGAGATGCTCAGGGGGGGTTGTTCCCTCCCAGTCCCTCCAGAAGCAGAGTGGATCAATGTGCTGGGGAGGGAGGGAGGTGGGTGTTTTCACTTGCTTTTGCCAGCAAGCTGCAGTCCTGGATAGCCACAGAGTCTGAGCATGAGCTCATCCTCTGCAGATGGGCAGCAGGAAAGTTTTTTGTGGTTAAGGTATTGTGCTGAATTGAGGAGATCTGGATCTAAAGTCCAGTTTAGCTGTGGACTCCTTAGATCATCTCCATGCCCAGTTCCTTCCTGGGAAATGAGGTAATAACTCAGCTTCTCCTTTCTTGGGCCCAGATTTTCAGGTGTGCTCAGGTGTTACCCCATGAAGTCCAAATGTGTCTTCCAAAAATCTGGACCCAAGTTCTTCCCCACTCTGTGTCTTGTGCAATGGCCTCTTCCCCTCAACAAGCAGCTATGGGCAGAACCAGAACCCTGGTAGATAATAACACAGATACAGATCTCTTGATGAATGCTGCTCTCCAACTCTGGCAATGGAAATTAAATTCATCCCCACAAGGTGCTGAACCACAGAAAGCCTCAGAATAAGCTCCTAAGTGGCACAGTACAATCAGCACCAGACCTGGGTCCCCGGGCAAGGATCTGTGTAAGAAACCTCAATGTGGAGTTCAAACCCAGAAGGGTGGTGAGAAAACTCAAAAAAAAAAAACCTAGTGAGAGAAAAGTGGGTGGCAAGGCCAAAACCTGGATGAGGTGATACTAAGACAGTAAAGAGCTTGGGTGAGGTGGCAGAGGGATGGAAGGCTGGTGCCAGCCAGAGAGCTTTTGGCAGAGTATGGGTGTCTGATTCAGCAGCTTTGAAACCAACTTAGAGGCCTGGCTGGCTCTGCTCTGTGCTGAGGGGTTCCTCTGGAGCCAGGCTCCACCACAAGCAAGCTCAGATGCTTTGCTGACTTTTCTCCAAGCTCTGGTTGTGGCCAGCTCTGCTCTTCTCTGGAGTTCAGCTCAGGTCCCCTTGCGAGCTGCCCCATTCCCTTGGAAGCTGGAGGGAGGGAGGAATGTTTAATAAGGGCAATGTCCAAATTAGGAGGTGAAGGAGGGCTGCAGATGCTCATAAATACAGCCCTGCTTGTCAGAAATGCTGTCCTTCTGCTTTTATTGCAGCCCCTGATTTAGGAGCTGGGCTGAGTGCCAGGCAGGAGGAGCTGCCTGTGCCAGTGTCTGTGCGGTGTGTGTGTGCACACCTTCCCATGGAAAAGTCCAGGAGCACAGCACGGGTCTGGACTCTGGTTTTCTCCTCTCATTCAGAGGATTTCCAGACTGCCTGGAAGGCCAGGCTTTACGGGCTGGGTTGGGACAAACTCCCAGTGCACTGAGCTCCTCTCAGCTGGTCAGTCCATCCCTCTGCCTCATCGTTTTTTCTACACCCTGTCACTGCTTTGCCCATGAGCTGTTGGGGAGGTTCCCTGGGATGGAAGAAGTACAAGATCAGTGGGTTTGTGAGATGCACATGCAGTTCAGCTGCATCAAATCCTGTAGATTAAACTGCTCTCTCCCAGGTATGGAAATATTCTTGATTATTTTGGCATTCGCAGACAGTCAGATCTAGTTTTAAATTGGCAAGTGAATAAAGTGTTGTTTATTTGGTATATTTATAGGGTATTATTTGATTTCTCTTGAATACAGAGGTTGTCCTAAGCCTTATTAGCTCTCCAGGCCCAGTGCTACTGTAAAATCATCTTGTAGACAAGCAAATTGACTACAAGATAATGTGCTGGGTAGTTCTTAGCAATACTCTAAGTCTCACTGAAGTCACTGGCAGGTTTTGCAGTAGCCTCTTTCAGTGTGAGTAGAGACAAACTGACTCTGAACACTTGTAAAGACCTTTTTGGTTTCATACCAGCAGGGCTGCACCAGCTTGAAAATTGGATTAACTTCAAGCCTGCCAGTTGTGGCTTATTGATTGCCAATTGTGGGCAAGACTGCCTGCCTAAAGGATGGGGAAAGCATCTACTAAGGAACAAGACATGAGATTTTATTTTCCTCCTGATGGAGTTAATGGGCTGTCAGCAGAGTGCTATGGCTTGAACTAAGGAGCTAAAGCCCTGAAACTGTTAGGTTATCAACCAGATGTTGGTTAACAGGTTATCAGCCAGGAAGATTTTATATGGGGCAGTCTCATCCTGATTTCCACTCACTTCCTTCTGCTGGCTGGTGGGAGATGCTGGCTGCCTGTTGGGAGGGATGTCCACAGCATGACATTTGGGAAGGAACCCTTCAGGCCTGGGACAGAACTCTGCAAAAAAAGAGCACCAGAATAAAACCTCTGCACCTTCACTTTTCAGTGAGCAGCTCTGCTCCCCAGACTGACTCTAGATGGAAAGTTTGGCAGAGAGAGCAGGAGCCTGCACGGTTTACAGCAGCTTCTGGAAAGAATTAGCATCACCAAACACCAGGCAAACATTTTGCCAAGCCTAAGGAGTGTGATTCTGGGTTGACACACCTGAGTAAGGCTCAGGGAAACAAATCTGGAAGGCAGCACAGGACAGTGCTGTCTGCTGTCCCCAACCCTCAGGAAGACCCCAAGAGATGGCAAATTTGCCACATGCTTTGGTAACGTGTCCTCACTTCATTACCTGCTTTGTTAACAATTTGCAGCACTTATTTATTCATCAGATCCACTCACTGTGCCATAAGTTACACTATCAAGCAGCAGCAGGGAAGATTTCTTTTTTTTTTTTTTTCCTTTCACAGCCCCCCAGGGTTACTCTCAAGCATGTTTCCAGGTGGATACTGGCCCACCAGTGCCTCTGTGGCCACTGGGCTCATTTTCCCTGACTCATCACTCCCAGCCACAGTCATATTCCCATTTCAGTTTGCCAATTCACGTTTTATTTAGCAACTGGAGTGACTCACCCATGATGACAGTGGGGAGATGAAGTGATACTGATATTTAATGCTCAGTTTCTTCAGGCTGAACACTTCACGGGGTGAAAAATTGAGTTTTGCCATTTACCATTGCACCCAAGAGGAAAGCATGGATGCCTTCAAGGAGGCACAGAGGGAGCCTCATCCACTGCTCCGGGCCAGGGGAGAGAAGGAAGCATCAAGAAAGGAGCCCATGTGGCTGAAGAGAAGCCAGAGCTGTGCAACACCAGTTACAAAACATGAAACTGGGCTGAACTTCCCTGGTTTCAGGTTTCACATCACGCTTTGGACTTCATCCAGATACCTTGAGCCCGGCCTGAGGAATTTTGGGGGGTGACTTCCAAGAGATCTGACAGTGTCAGGGGAGTCTTGCAGGTTTTAATATTTGTCTTAGAACTCTTGTTTTTTTCAAAACCAGCCTATAGAATCTGCAGCTTCTATAAAGTAACATCAAACAAGTTTTTGACATCATAAAGCAGAAAAAACTCTCAAAATCAGCATCTTAGTGTGTATTCTCTAAACTGCAGAAGGAAAAAGGAGTCTATCAGTAATTAACTTTATAGAAACACTCAGGATTGCTTTGCTATTTTAGCTCTCTAGACTGATGATATCTGATTCAGCGTGCCTGGAAGGCCTATGATCATATATGATTTATATTTTTAAGTAACTTAACCAGCTGAAATTTAGTTGCATCCAACTAAAGGGCTTATAAAATGGCCATTTTCATCAGTACTGAAATGTATTCCTAATTCCAACTATATTTTTACTGCAAGATGCTTCATCCTGATTTTATTCTATCGGACCTTAATTTTTATAAAAATGCCATTCAATATTCAATAGTATTTCAATAATATATTTTCTTTCTAGCAATGTTTTATAATTCTATATATTGCCTCATGCCTTTTTTCATATTACAGTCTTGAAATTTTGACATGAGAATCTTCCATGGAAAGTAATTTTCATAGCCAAAATCTGTATTTTTTTCAAAGATGAAGAACACTTCTGTCTCTGGTTTGAGATGAAGCTTGGGGAGGAATGCCTTGACATCATTTCCCACTGGAAATTTCATCATTTCCCAAATGGAAATTTGCTCTGCTTCACCAGACTCTCTCCTTGCATTTCCTAGGTGCAGTGGGATCTCTGTTTCAGGACACTCCTCCTCCTCAACCTCTGCACGGGAAGATTTCTGCCCCACTTCTCCTTGGCTGGCAGAGTTGTCTGGATGCTGTTCCCAGGACCAGAAGCAAGAGGTCCCAAGCACTGAGTGTTTGGGGTGACAGGTGTAAGATGCCCACAGGTTTCTTACTTCTTGACACTCTGGGATGTGCCTGCAGTGGCTCCTGCCCTCCTTCCCCAGCTCCTGCAAAGGGATTTCCTTTGATGCTGCTCTGCTCTAAGCTACTTCAAACAGCCTGGGAGGAGGAGGGTGGTTCAGCCCGGGCGGTAATTACACCCTTTTTGCAGCTCAGTGGTACTGCAGCCCCTTTGAAGTGATTTTACCACCCAGCCTCCTCGCCAGGAGCCACACGCACACACATACCGGGGAGTTCAGCCTCCCGAGCAGCTCTGCCCTTGGGGCCCTATGGGGAGGTGGGAGTGGCCGGGGGACAAGGAAACGAGATGAATTAAAGCTTTTTTTTTATTCAAAAAAAAAAAAAAAAAAAAAAAAAAAAAAAAAAAAAAGAGAAAAAAAAGAAAAGGAAAAGAAAAGGAAAAGAGAGGAAAAGAAAGGAGAAGAGAAGAGAAGAGAAGAGAAGAGAAGAGAAGAGAAGAGAAGAGAAGAGAAGAGAAGAGAAGAGAAGAGAAGAGAAGAGAAGAACACCCCCAAAAAACCCACAAAAACCAAAAAAACACAAAAAACCAAACCCAAGAAAGCCCACAAACTGCCTACTGAATATTTTGTTAACCCTTCAAGTGCCCAAGCATGGCTCTGTGTGTATGCAGCTGTTCCCACCCCTCAGCAAAACAAGACTGTGTCAAGAAGAGGTCCCTCATCAACTGGAAGAAACTGGAGAGCTCTTCCTGATGCTGGCTGGCCCTGAGCAGCTCTGTCCTCTGGCCTGAGTGCCCTGGCACCACCTGCCACTGGCATGGACACATTCCCCATCATCTTGCAGCAGGCTGAGTGTTCCTCTTGCTCCCTGAAACCAGTGTGGGTATGGGCAAAGGGACTTCACTGGATGGGATGCTTTTAAAGAGGTTTAGGTTGGATATTAGGAAAAAATTCTTTCCAGAGGGGTGATCAGGCATTGGAATGGGCTGCCCAGAGAGGTGGTGGATTCTCCATCCCTGGAGGTTTTTAAGAAGAGACTGAATGTGGTACTCAGTGCCATGGGCTGGGAACCACGGGGGGAGTGGATTAAGGGTTGGATTCGATGACCTCAGAGAAGTCCTTTCCAACCTGTCTGATTCTGTGAAATGAGAAAAAAAGGAACATTTTCTGTGAAATGAGATCCTGCTGGGCATGGTGGTGTTGGGTTGATGCTCAGACTTGATGAACTTAGAGGTCTTTGCAACCTTAATGATTCCATGACATCTGGCTAGCCTGCTACACCCCTACTCCCATTTGTACAGACTCATTTATCTACCTTACATCTTTCTTTGTCCCCTGTGACCGCAGAGCCTGTGGTTAGGTTACGTTGTGGTCCCCAGCTGCCTCTCCCAGCTCAAACTGTCCTCTCTTTTCCCTCTCTAAGAATTACTCACCCAAAGTGGCACAGATGACTGTGGCAGGGCAGGGACCATCCAAGTGGGACCATCCAAACCTGAGATTAATGTAACAGTGCTGGGTTACATTCTTCTCTTTGTAGGCTGAGCTGCAGGCTGCAGTGTAAACACAAAGGGAAAAGGAAACAGAGCCAGGGATGCCCCAAACCTGCTCCTGGTTCAACACTTTCAGACATGCTGTCTGTTCAGCACTGGTAGCACCTGTTCATCTGTGAGAAATGTTGAAAATTCCCAGTAATCCACAGACCTGAAAGGACTGGAAGCGACTGCTCTGAAGCACCTGGCACCAGCTGCACTTGGAGACAGGAGTCTGAGTGAAGTGGACTCTTGTTGGGGCTTGGAAATGCCCATATTCTACCTGACCAGCAGCTCATGATGGCAAACAAGGATTTCAAGGGCCTCCCACTCCCTTGCTTTGTCTGGTGGAGATCACAAACCTGGATGTTTATTCTCTCCTTTGGCTGCAGCCAAGTGTCTCCCTGATTACAGACACAGACCAATTTCTTTTGGCTTGAAAGTAATTGGATTGTGCCCTGGCAAACCCTCCTGGAGCCACGCAGTCCTAGACAACTGCAGAACCCTCCTCCCCCCTCACCACTACCTTAATCACCAAGTCTACCATCAGCAATGCTCAAACATGCAATTGTCTGGCAGACACATTGCTGTTTTGAGGGCTGATGAGGGGTAGCTGGAGGGAGCAAAGCCATATGTGTGTGAGCTGCAGCCTTCTGGCTCTTCATCTCCACCATAATGCACAAATGGTCTTTGTTAACAGCTGGCATTCCAAGATTTTGGTTTATCACAGGTTTTCTCATTAACTTGGGACTGCTGGGGCAACTCGTTTGGGTTTGGAAGGTTGGCATATTCCAGTCTTCCTAACACTGGAGGTGAAATCTCACTCATCTCCCAGTCTTCCATTGCTTCCTCGAGAAGGGCTGTCTCAGACCTCCACTGGAAAGACTGAATGCAGTGCCAAAGCCAGACCCTACCCAGAGCAGAAGGTCCTGCCTCTCCCATCAGGGACAGCAATAATTTGGAAGCTGTTCCACCAATGTCAAGGCGAGGCTGGAGCATCTCTGTGCTTATTTGAAATGGGAAGGTCTGGCTGAGCCTGAAATTGGTTTTGCAAAAGCAAACATGGGAGTATTGATCACCTGGTGTCTTCCCATGAGCCTGATCTGCACTGTCCATGAGGCCACCAAAGACACTTCGGTATTTGCTTACTCATTTCACCCTGGAATATTTATTGTTAGAGAGACTCAAGCCAAAGTCCTCTTTCCCTCGAACATGGACATACCCTGATTTGGATTGTGTAGCTTGGGGCCATCTCATGGTAGTTGGATTTGCTTGTGCAGTGAATTCGCTTCCTTAAAAGAGATGCTGCAGCTATGACATGAAGTTTTGTTGGCTTTGGTTTTTGGTTTTTTTGTTTTGTTTTGTTGGTTTGTTGTTTTGGTTTTTTTGTTTGTTTGTTTGTTTGTTCAAATTGCTGGTAGTGTTTTGCCCCTTAACAGGCAGAGGATGGAAACAGCATGTGTGTGCTGTCCTGACTGGGTAACTGCTCTTGCTGTGACTAAAAGGTGACCAGAATGACTGGAGCTGGGAAGTGGCTTCCAAATGGGTAGAGACAAAATAAAATTCTCCTGCTTGGAGAAAGGACTTGGTATCAGAAAGGTCTGCACCATGAAGTTTGTTTCAAAAACACGAGAAGTAGGGGGGACCTAATGCAGTTATCAGGCACATTATTTAAAACAAGAAAAATAAAGAAGAAGCTGAAAGGATGGACCAGGGGAAGGGTGAATTCCTCCCCTCCCTGCATCAACTGCAGATCGCTGACAGAGTTTAAGCAGTGCCCATGGAGCCCTTGGTCCAGGCTTTCACACTTTGCTGAGTGTCTCTTGCTCCCAGAGCCAGGTGACTGTGCAGTCCTCATCCCAAATTCATGGAATTATGGAAATTTTGGTTATTTTTGTTTGGTTTAATCTCTAGCAAGAAAACAGGTAGGAGCTGGGCTGGGAAAGATGCTGCAAAGGCCGGAGAAAGAGTGCAGGGCAGTTTCAAGAATAACATTGCTCACTGTAATTTATGGCCACCAAGAAAGTTCCTTTTGTGCCTCCTTGGTATCAGTTGGAAAACTCTGGAGCTATCGAGAAGGCTCGGCAGCCTCTCCCAAGCTCAGTCTGAGTGATATTCCTGCTCCTGCTGGATGACATTGATGGGTGACATTACTCAGGATGTCACCTGAGGTCGTCAGCTCCCCGGGACTTCCGTGCTGCTTGGCTGACAGGCAGCAGCAACCCCAGTTTGGGGGTTGGTTTGGGTCTCCTGGGCAAAATATTGCGACAGATGCCTTCTGTTCTAAGAGTGAGGACTAAAACTAGAGCTATGGCTTTGCTTATTCAAGAGCTGGGACACAATGGAAAACAAGGAAGATTTCCATAGCTGCGGAAAGGAGGCAGGGGAGGTACCAGAATGTCTGTCTAGTCAGCAACAGTGAGAGAGGAGAGAAGGCAGGGCAAGGAGGAGATTGCAAGAAGGGTTGGGAGACAAAACAAGGGCAGGGACATCTGAGGGGTGGAGGTGAGCAGAGCCTGCAGGGTGGGGACTGACTTGGGCAGCAGAACGACTTCCAGTGTTGTTTGCTGCATTCGGCAGCTCCCTTGAGGTTTTTTTCAGAGTCTTGTGGTTGCAGAGAAAGCTGCAGTGGTGCCAGGCAAGCCAGATGCAGGGGTGGAAAATGCATCATGCTTCCTCCCTGGAGAAAGTTGTCTTTTGTTTGACCTCACGTCAAAGAGCCCTGGAGTCATTGTAACTGAGACAGAATTATTCTTCTGTTGCTTTTCCCAGTGTCCCAGCTCCACGGTATCTCTGTGCAAAGGCTGAAGAGCTGTTTGCCCCCTCTGAACTCATCCCAGCTCCCAAACTCTCTGAAATCAACAGGCAAACTTTCATCTTTCATTTGAGCCTGGGCCTCTGGTTAGCTTCCCTCCTTTGCATGCTTTTGTGTGCTGATAAAGGGCAAAGATAAACCACAAATAATTAGGAAAATGTGAAGCCCTAATTAGGAAAATGCAAACCATTGACAAGTTAGGAGGGTCACAAGAGACAAAAAGAGGCTGAATGAACTCCAGGCTGCTGTTCCTCCACAGACAAACTGCACTACAACTGCTTTTGGTGGCTTAGAAGAGAAGATGAAGCCAAGCTGGATGTAGAAGGAAGAGTGGGAAGAGCTGAGGATGTGTGCTGAGCCAAACAGCAAGTGGAACACCTCAAACCAGTGCCTGCCTCCAGCTCAGACACACCAGACCCTTGCTCCTTACAGCTGCCTTGGGGGTGAGAAACATTTTTCTCTTGCAGACCCAGCAAAGTGCAGCTTTGAGATTTCCCAGGGACTGCCACATCTTTTTGCCACCTGCTTTTCCACCAGCACCTCCTCCTGCCCTGCCACCGGGGCTGGGGCAGCTCGGGAGAGGGCTGGGACATTTTTGGGGAGAAAGGTGCAGGCAGTCTGTGGGAGACTTGGGGAAGCAGGGAGCCGGAGCACTCACCTGTCTGATGTGTCAGCCTTTGATGCAGACGCCTGAGGACAGATGGCTCAGCTAGGAGGCCAGCAAGGAGCTGCTGCCTTCTCCTCCCAGCCCACCCTCCTACCTCCGACTCTCAGAAGCACCGTCCCCACCACCCCCCTCCCAGCTCTGGCACTCGGTGGCTCCTCGCTGATTTCCCGGCTCCGTCAGGGATTTGGCAGCCGTGGGATGCTGAGTGCCCCGGAGGGGTCCGTGGGGGTGTGGTGAGCTGGAGACGCCCCGCTTGTTTATTTGGTTACCGTTTTGTGGTTTTCGAAAGGTGCCTGCAGGTCTGCAGGAGGATCTGCTGCGAAATGGGCCTCGCCCTGTTCCCGGCTCCTCCGAGGGCTCCGGTTTCCGTGGCCGTGTGTGGACATGAGAAAGAGCAAGTGAAGCGAACCCTGCGGGGACAGAGCTGCAGGGGCCACCGCCACCTCCCGCCACCTCCTCGGACTTTGCAAACTCGGGCAGCCTGTAATTAACCCCGTCCCTGCCAGCAGCATCTTTTGCAAGGTTAGTCAGAGGAGAGGACTCATTCGTGGCTTTTAACTTTAGAAGTAATCCTAAAATCCCTCATCCAAGGTTGGAAGAGGGCAGTGGATGGGTCAGGCTGTGCAGCTGCTCTGCTTCCCACCCTCTGGAGTTTTCACCCCACTTTGGGAGACAATGACAAAGGCTGCATCTTCTCCCCTTTTCTCATCCTCCTAAGAAACCCATCCGTAAATATTATTCTTGGCTTAGCATAAGATACAAAATGGATGTAAGACATAACAGCTAATTATAGCAAGAACTGCAGTTTGGAGTTTTTGCATGATGCAACACCAGCTTATCCCATTTTGCTTTTCTCTTCCTCTTACCTGGGTGATGCTTACACATGGGGACCCAAGTAGGAGCAGAGATTCCCTCTGATAAAAAACTGCACAGGCTGCCAGGGACAGCTGCCCACCTGAGAACCCCCCCAGAAAAGACAAACAAGCATGATTGCTCCTGCTCACAGGATCAGAGGTGCAAGGGAAGGACATATTTCCCATAGACCTCCCAGCTAAGAGGTGATGCAGATTTTCTAATTCCCACTCAAGAAACTAAGCCACAAAATCATCCTATCCCTCTCTTGCAAACCACACTTGCAGCACCACTCCCATGCAGACCTTTCAGGGTGATGCCTTGCTCCCTAGCACTGCCAACCAGTTCAGTAATGCCTGCTCCAAAACCCCAGAAATAGAGATCCCTGCCACATGTCATCTGCTGTGCTGGAACCTGGGCCACTCACAGCGTCAGGCACAGCTTTTCCTCCAGAGAGCAACAGGGACCATCCCAGCCAGCAGGTCCCAGGCACCACACTGAGTTTCACACTGCCCAGAGGGGAGAACCCCACCTCCTGAATCACTGTCCCTGCTTCCTGCAGCACCTCACTCTTCCCTCTGGGCTTCTCCCACCAGGGACTGACCCAGCCCAGGCCTGCTGAGCTGCTTTGGACTGCAAACCCCCCAGGGGAGATGAAGGAGTTGATTTTCAGGTGGGGTACAGGGAGCACTGGGGGCAAAGAACCTGCTGCTTCCTGGCAGTGCCACCACTCAGACGCCTTTGCTTGGTGGCACTTGATCCCAGATATGAGAAGGTGTGTTGCAGGGATTCAGTTGGTTTCAGGAGCCAGGATGCTGAGCCAGCTGGCAGAGAGGATAAGGGATTGTTCCTGGTTCCTTCTGTGTCAGCCTGCCTGTTTGCAAGCTCATAGTGCTTCCTTTTCCTCTTGCCTGGGCAAAAGCTGTTGGCATCTAGGATTCGGGCTGGATGGGCTGTGTAGGTGTTGCACACCCTGTTCTGGGAGGCAGGATGGGGCTGAAGGAAGTTTCTGATAGCACCCAAGACTGCTGTGTTTGGAAACCTCTAAGGTTGGGTGGTGATGGCTAAGGTGATCTAAGGGATGGCTGGTGATCACATTTGGGTCAGGAAAACAGCACCTTTATGCTGATGTAATCTTAACCTAAGCAGGGAGTTGTACCACCTACAGAGAAAGGGTTTCTTAGCAACCACATCTGGGGGCTTTTCTTTGGAGGGCTTGACTGCTGTGGGCATGATCAGTGACGTGACACTCAGAGCTACTTAGAACAGGCACTGTCTTTATTTGGGTTTTTTGCAATGCCAGCAGCATGGGATTGTCATTTCCGACTGCAGATCCAGGGCTTTGCTGTTCAATGGACACTTGTAAATGAATCAATGTTGAACCCAACCAGGTAAAGAGCCCCTGGCTATGAGGAGGATCTCTGCTCTGTGAGCTGCAGTAGCAAAGTGCCATTGTGTGGGCCTAATCCTGCCTTCCTCACCCATATGAGGTCAGTAGGTTGCACCTGCTTCAAAAGCTGGGTTGGGAAAGAAAACTGTAAAATAACCTGATGGGTTTTCCATGCTGAGTTCAGGGCCTCCACATGTTCCACATGAGCTGAGAGGACCCCCTCCTGGATGGTGGGGTGTTTATGTGAGGTGCTTATTTTCTTTTTTCACAAACAGGTGGGTGTATTGGGGAGGTTCAGCTTGGTTGGATAATCAACAGTGCATCTGCAGTTTGGGGGAGGAGGCACAGCTACCAGCAAGAAAGGTCAGAGGTGTTGGGGGATGAAGGAGATGGGAAATTGCCTGATCTCTTCAGCACTCACCTCTGTCCAATATTGATCCTGTGTCTGTGTGAGAGCCAGACTTGGTGTCTGCAGAAGAATGGGGATACACCCTGTACCCACCCAGTTTGAGTCTTCATTCAGGGGAGAACTAAATTCTTCTTTCAAAAAGAGGCAGGCTCACTCTGGGGCTGTTCTCATACAGGACCTGGGGGCAGGAACTGCACAAGTTGAAATTTAATTTGCTGTTTCTGTACACAGAGTTGCAGAATTGAGAAAATTAATTTGGCTGGACATCCAGATTTTGAGATAGGTTGGAAGCCAGGTCAGAAAGCAAATACTTCAAGGGGAAGAAGGTGTGAGCAAAGAAAGTAGGTGTAGTTTGAAGTTTCCTGCTTCAAACCCATTGGTGATGAAGCAGGAAAACGTTTTCCTGTGCTGGAAAGTAGGGATTAGAACCTGACTCTTTTCTAGCTCTTTGTTTTCAGGTTACTGTGTGGTTTTATTGTGTGTGTACCTACTGTGAGGGCCCAACCAATCCTTTAATCCCCCCTGCTCTCTGGTATAAATCATGATTAAGACAGAACCTGACATGAGGAAAAAAAGAGTTCTTTGGTCTTTCATGGTTGCAGATGACTCCCCTGACATCACCAAGGCTTCATACCCTGCTCGTCTCTGGCTAGCTTGGACTTGGGATGGGACCTGTGCCAGCAAAGTTTCTTTACTTAACATCTTGTGTTTATCTTGTGCCTTTCTGGCAATGAGCACAAAGTCTCTGCACAAGTTGGTGATTTATGCTGTGGTCCTGCAGCTGGGAGTCACACCAGCATCATTTCTCCTCTCCCTTTTGTTGAGCTGAGTGGGGGTGAAGCTGTCTGTGTGGTGTCACCTTGGGAGGCAGTGGGACAGCTGGAAATGCAGCCCAGGACTCTCTCCACTCCTCATCCCCACCTCTAACCACTAAGTGCCAGCTGGAATGGTAGCTGAGAACAGGATCTGAGGAGCCTTTGCTTTGAGTCCCTCAAGCCAGGAGCAGTCTGACATCCTGACTCCCTTCCTATCTCACACTCCCACCCACAGCTGGAAATAGACCCGAGGAGCCCTGGCCAAGAGCTGCTGCTCCAGCCACCAGCACCTCCTCCTCTCCCTGTAGAGCACTCAGAGTCCTTGTCCCAGTGAGAACATTGGGGTTGTCTGCCAGTCACTTTTAGTTGGGTTTGTTTTTTGTTTTTTGTTTTTTTTATCATTTCCTTAGTGCTGCCCACTCCCAAAGCAGGGCTGGTTTTCACCCTTTAATCCTTGAAGACGTGGGGAGGAGGCAGGAACTGTGCTGGGTTGGGAAGGCGTTGATGGGGGGGCTGATCCAGTCCATGAAATCACATCTGAACTGAGCAGGGCTCTCCCTGGTGACTGAGGGAAACAAAATGATAGATTTCTGTCTCCCTGGAGGTTACAATTTCATCCTCCCCTTGCAATATTCCCCTGCAGCTAATAAGCACCCTGGCTACTCTGAGGAGGCTGCTGTGGCTGGGGAATATGTAAAGCCAGAGAGACTGGAGCTTTCTAGGATTCAGAGGAAAGAATGTGGTAGGAGCAAGGACTGGTCAGGAGCTGAGCCAAGCATGACCCAAAGAAGTGGAGCTTCATTCAGATGGAGCACTCAGAGTTGCTCGTGGATGATGCTCCGTGCTCACCTTGGGCCTGAATCATCTCCAGAGGCTTCATGGACTCGTTTTTGAGGGTCTGCAGCTTGGCAGACTGGTTCTGTTTCATCCCAGGTCTTGCAGAGTTCAGTGGGAGGCTTCTTTATTTTCAGAGACCAAGAAATCCATAGCAAAATCCTACCTCTGTTAAATTTAATGACCAAACACCCCTGGATCTAGAATCCTGTCCTGTTATTTAGTTCTTTATTGTGTTGCCAACTCTCCCATCTGATGATATTTACCATTTTCTTCTGGAGACAGGTTCTGGAGATGGCTCTGGGAGCTCAACTGAAAACCACCTTCCTTGTCCTCATTACAGTGCAGCAAGCCTGAAACCAAACATTAACCCAACAGCCTCAAAAGCCATGAAGAAAATGCAGAGAATAAAAGTGGTATTTTGATAAATTTTGAAAGCTAATCCATGGTCTGGGAGCACAGCTCATGATTTCTTTAACAACTGCATTGGACAATCCTGCTTTTGGCTAGGGTCCTGCTTGCAGGCTCTTGGTCTCATGAGGAGAGGCTGCTCCCAAACTGCTGAAGTGTAGGAATGAAATCTCTATGAATTCAAGTTATTTGGTGACTGGATGCAATCTGGATTTGGCCAAGTAATTAAGCATGGGATGAAAATGTTCTGAGAATGTGTTGTGTTTAATTCCTGTTTAAGTCAATAATTGTCAATACTTCAAGCTAGGCACACAGGTGAGTGGGGTTTTGGGGGATGAGAGCTCAGCCTCCTAGGACTGAGGATTCCTGGCTTTAGCTTGGGCCACAGGAAGCTGTTTGGGCAGTGAGGGTTGAAGTCCAACTTCCTCAAGGTTCCTTCTTACCAGGTGTGTCCTCCACCCTCTAGTAACACAGTAGTAATACTGCTAGACCCCTGACCCTGCCAAAACCCAGCTCTCCCAGGGAGGTTCCAGTTGTAGACCTCAAAGAGTAAAAGAGGATTGGTGCCCATGCACAGAACTGGAAACAGGAGTCTTGAGTCCCTGTCTAGCAATCCAGTCTCTGCCTCCAAGCTTTATAAATTATTGCTAATTATTTATTTTTAACTGTTTCTCATAAATGGAGAAGGAAAATGCATTGAACAGTGGCGGTGCCAAGGGTCTGATGTGGAAAGGCATTTCAGGGACTCCCAGCTGTACAATACAGAGTGTTTATAACACCCTGAAGTACTTCCTCACTTCATTATCTGTTTTATTTTGTTTCTGTAGCCTCCCAGGAGTTCAGTCTCAATGTGTCTATAGAGTTTGATGATGAGCTCCCTAGGAGCACTGGGCCAAGCTGTGCAGGTATGGAAAAGAACAGTGCAGCATCCTCTGTGCCTGCTCCTGGGACAAAGGGACAGAAGGAGCCCAGCATGGGTCTGCAGCAGGATGTTCTTCCCAGAGCTGCCCAGAGTGGACAGAGGTGGTGTTAGTGGGTTATTGCACAGCTGAACTGACACAGAAGGAACAATGCACTGGGAAATGGCTGGAACAGCTGATAAATTGGACAACTGAATGTATTCCAGGCATCTCCTGCTGACCTTCACCTTCAGATCAGCATGTACACCAAGACTGGTCTGAAAACTCCCACCTGCATTAGCTTTCCATGGGGAAGTTGTTTTAAAGGATGCTTTAATCGTGGACATGTTTCCTTTCAAATCTACAGATTTCAATTCCAAAACATTTAGAAATCAGCCAATGTTTCCATCAGAAAGTGAAGGAAATTTCCTTGGGAAATCTGATAGATGGGAAAGAATGTTTTTAAATTGTGTGAGAAAATCTATCTGGAGTAAGTTTTGAGCTGTCCCCTGACTCTCTGTCTGGTGCTGAAGGACATTGTTGCTGAGAGAAATCAATACTCAGCTCTTTGGAGAAAACATGGTTTGAAGTTCTTGAGATGATCTCTCAAGAGACATTCCTGCAGGGCTGATTTTATGAGGATGCTTCAGATGCCTGTCCCTCCTAGAGGTGATGTGGCTGGTTTTTTTCTCTGTGCCACTGGATGCTGGATTTCAGTGTTTAATATTAGGTGCTCTGGTTAGAAATGTTTTATTTTTTTGCTGGCCCCAATTCTCAAGTCTGTGTCTCCAAAATTAAGTGCATAAGAGGGGCCTGATTCCTTCCAAACTGAACATCCCATCCCAGATCAGCATCACCAGACATGCTGGGAATGCCAGAGCTTTAAAGGCTGCTCTGAAGCCATTTGCTTGTGGGGCATAAGACCCCCTCCAGAAAGTGGAATTTGTTGAACAAGGGAAGAGATGATGAACCTTGTACAGCAAAAGAGCAAAGCATCAGGCCAGGGAAGGAACAGGGGAGACTCTTCCCAGGTGAGGGATTCCTGTGGAGCTGCTGGTGTTGTAGCTTGACAGCTCTGAAGCTATAAATCCTGCAGATGAATTTGAGTCAGAGAGGGAGCTCTGGCACCTCTTGAACATGTTCTACTGCTGAAGGGGGTTATTTAGGTCTCTGCCACCCACGATGTATGATGTGAAAGACATCACCCAGGTTCCTGTGGAAACATTAAAAGAAATATGAGGGCTGGCTCCCTTTCATTTGCCAATTACAATTTAGCTGAGTTGCATTTGCAGGTAGGTGCAGGCTCAGGAGAGAGGGAGAGAGTGAGCACAGATTTGGAATTAATATCTTGTAGCCCAGGGCCTCTTTGCAGCTCAGGGGGATGATGAACCCTGGGCATGGTGTATTGCTTGGATTTTACCTCCTCCAACCACCAAAGCTCAGATTTTAGCAGAGAAAGTCCACAGCTCCATCCTCAAAGGCTGTAGTGGTTTTGGCATTGGATTCTGCACACCCTCTTGCTGCTCCAATTGGGAACCTTCTGATAATGGGGGTGTCTGACATTAGGACCCTTCTGTGCCATGTGCTGGAGACGGGGGAGGGATGGTCCCAAACCTGGAAAGTTTAAAGGGAGAAACCAGAATGGATGTGAGATGTGGGAACCAGGTTCTCTCCTCTTGCTGATACGAAAACAAAGCACAAAGAAAGCAAATGAATTTGCTCAAGGCTATGCAGGAAGCCAGTGAGGGAGCCAGGAAGCACAGCCACATCCCCAAGCCCCATTCCATCACTCCAGCTGTTGCCCTCTCAAATACTCAGTTCCCTCCACCTAAACCATTCTTCTTTAAGCAACAACACAGAGAGGCTCTGCTGGGGGCTGGGGGCAGGAACCTGTGGCTGGAGGGGATAATGGTGGGGATAAAAATTCCCAGGGGATGGGAACTGGAGGGGTTAAGGGCTGGGAGTGGGAGCAGAGGTGTCCCTGGCAAGGGGAGCTGCCAGGCTTTGTTCTCTGCAGCCCCTGGGCAGAGGGAAGGAGCTGAGCTGTGGAGGGAGCCAAGGCCAATCCTCCCTGCTGGAGGGGAGATTCTTTATGAAAGTGAGGAAGGAAAAAGGACGATTAATGAGTGCAAAGGGTGGGGATAGGGCCCAGGGCCTGAAGATTCCCAAGCAATAATATCTCAGGTGTGTACATATATATGTATATAAATATATGGGAACTGTTCTGAAGGTTGAATGAAGGTTCAGTGCTGTACAGAAGGAGGGATGACCCCGTGGTTAGAGTCTTGGCCTAGATTTCAGAAAACCTGCTCTCCTTCCATGGTTCTCAGTGCAGCTGTAGACAAGTTGTTGAGCTTTTCCCTGCCTCAGTTTCCCAAACTACCTTTTATGCACTGCATCCCTTCCTACTGTCCATTCCTTGGAGGGAGGAACTGCATCTTCCTTTGTAGCTCCAATGTTATATGTGGTGGGGCTTCAGCCAGGTAACTTATCTAGATACTGTGGTAACCCTGCAGGTGGTGAGATACACTCAGAAATATCCCCCAAAAATTGAGAAAAAAGTTAAAGACTTGGAGGAATGGACTAAGAAATGTTCAGACTCCCAAGGTGGACAACCCAACTGATGTTTCTGTAGCTGAAAACTCTGCTGGAGTTGGGGGAGGAATGGGATTTTCAGAAATTTCTTCTATTTTGTTTAAGATTTGCTTTGCAAGTTTTCTTCCAGTTGTAAATTCTGTATTTCCATAACTCTGAGGCACCAGAGGGGGCAGAGAGCTGAGGTTCAGCCTTGTCTTAGACATCTGGAAGATGGAAAGCCTTTAGAGATGTTCAACTTGTTTGGTCACACTGTGGAGTAGCACAGGGGTCTGGGGTTCAGTGGGGTCTTCTCAGCAGAGCCTGGTGGTGAAAGGGCAGCCAGAGAGGCAGATGAAAAGGACAGAGAGAGACAGAGCACTGACAGCTGGATATTATTTCACTATTTCAGCAAATCTTAAAAGCTTTGATAATCCCCATTTCCCCCATCAACGTGAGTCTTCATGGGATGCCAAAGGATTTCTTAAGACATTCCTCAGGAATCTTTCCTGGCTTTCCTCTGCTTTGATGCTCTTTCCATCCCTTACCCACTGTGGCAGAGCCATGGCTCCAGGTTTATCACTTTTGCCCACCAAGGTGTCACAGAATCACAGAATATTTAGGTTGGAAGAGACCTCCAAGATCATCCAGTCCAACTTTGGCACACAATAATCTACCTGCAGAGCTGTTCCTTCCCTGGCCACCTCCCACCAGGCTGCCAGGAGCTGAGTTGAGTCTCCATGCCCATCCAGCTCCCTCTCCCCCTGGTACCTGCTGCTGAGTTTGTTTTTACAGTTATGAAGCGATGGGCAGCACTGGTTTCCCACTGCCCTGGCTCTCCCTCAAACCAGGCAAGAGAAGAAACATCTCCAGGCTCATTCCCATTCACTTGAGCCATCTGGTCCGATGTTGCTGGAGCCTTCCTGGCTTTAGAAGAAGGCCCAGATCGACTCTTTGTGGTATCTTCCCTTCTGCCAGGCTCCGGCTCCGCTTTCATCCCGTGCCCACCCCCTCATCCCCTTTGATTCTGGGACCTGAAGACTGGTTTAGGGAATGTCTTGTCAAGTCCACCTCCCCCCCTCTCCCTCCCCAAGGGCCTTCTGCATTGTCTCCCTGTGGTGCAGACGGAGCCTGGAGATCAAAGCCCAACCGTCCTTTTTTTTTATTTATTTTATTTTATTATTTTTTTAGCTCGGGGAGGAATGCACGATGATGCCTCCTGGATGATGCCTCCTGCCTGTCGCCAGCTCCAGCCGAGTCTTCCTCTCGGTAACTCGAGACTCCCAGCCCTGGGGGCGGCCCCGGGACTGACAGGTGACACCGAGCTCTGAGCAACAAGTCTGACTTTGCAGGGAGAAGCTTGCCGTCAAGGGTTTGAAGATGTCTGCGGTTAGGATGGGATGTGCCTCATAATGTTCAGCTTCGAAAGAACTTACCTGGATGGGATTAACCCCTTCCAGAGCTCAACCTTGCTTCTCTGCTCCAAGTCAGAACGGTGCATGGCCTCTTGTTTCCTTGTGCACGGTTTGATTTCTCTCTTCTCCACACTTGCCCATCACAGAGCTCCCTTCCTCCCTCACTCCCTGTTTCCTAAGATGTGGACCTGCTCACCAGAGGGCAAGATTTGCTGGGCTGACACCTGCATGCCACCAGGCTTCACCAGCAGCTGGGATCTCACTCCCTAGGAGCACAAACTGCACATCACTTGGGCTGGAAAATGGCTCCAGCATTTCCCACAGCAGCAGCAGATTCTGAGTCATCTGCTGAAGGAGTTCATGAACCTTTCTGACCTTGAGGGTTACATCCAACCGATGTGTTTTGCTGTGGAGAGGAGATGTGTTTAGTATACAGCTGGTACCTTCTTTGAGGCAGATTCAGACTCAGTTTCTACACAGGAATAGTTCCCAAGCCCAGCAGCATTCTGGGCAGGGACTGCTGGCATCCACAAGGTAGCAAAGATGGGATTCCTAAAACCCTGGAGCCTGGGGCAGGTTTTCTGTGCCTCCGTTCCTGGCAGAGAGCTGCCAGTAAAACTCAGATAAAGACTTTGCTCAGAGGGCTTGTTCATTGAATAAATGAAAAGGAAACAGCATGAGTAGCTGGGGAGGAGGGAAATTCTCTGCCCTTATCGCGCCCTTGATGAAGAGAGACCTCAGCCAGAGCAGTGTGTACAGTGAAGCAATCCTGTGTTTAGAATGTTTATGCATATTGTTTGGGCGTTTTTCTTGGACTGCTGGAGTCAAGTCATTCCTCTGGTACGTTCCCTTCAGAACATCAGGCAAGTCATCTCCTTCTCCTGGACCCTTTTGTTCATTTTGTCTGTCCTGGGGAGCTCTGTAGAGAGGGTTGGCTCCCTCTGGGCATGTACCAAGCCTGATGAGGGGCACAGCACCACCAGGTTTGAAGCAAGGACTAAGCCTTTGAACCTGAAGGGTTTGTATTCTCCATCCAAAGGACCTGCTGACCCTTCAGGATGCTCTAACCAGCTTCACATGGCAGATTTCCTCAGCCTGATTTCTTCAGTGGGGAAACTGAGGCACAGAACAGCACTCTGGGGTCATATGCTGATTCTGTGGCTGAGCAGGGAATGCAGGCAAGGTCTCTTGCCTGCTGGGCTTGTGCTTTAGCCACAATCCATCTCCCTGCCCAAGGCCCTTTCTGTGTTCAAAGTGTTCCACAAACAATTGAGGTCTTTGAACTCCTCCTCAGCCTGGTTAGTTTGAAAGTGGAGGCAGGGAAGGAAACACCTTCCTAAACTTAGCCCCCAGCCAGCCAATACTTGGGAACTGCGTTTGATTAGGCCTGGGGAGCAGTAATTTGGTCTGAGGTTTAGGAAAAAAAAAAAAAGTTTTCCTCTCTGGTTAGAAGGCTGTTTCTTAGGAACAGAAGGGTTTAGGCAGTGTCTTCTCCAAAGCAGAGCTTCCTTACTGCTCAGTGAGAGTTATTCAGACTTGCTCCATCACAGCCCCTCCTGAGTGCCCCTCTGCCAAAGCAGTGTTTCCCCTGACCTCCATCCCTGGGGGTTCTTTGCTAGATCCAGAGCAGGAGCAGCAGAGAGGAAAGCAGGAGCTCTTCTGGATCTGCTGCCAGGCTCTGAGCAGTGACAGAGGCTCTCAGGAGCTGGACAGAGAGGTTGGACCAAAGGAAACCCTGGAGTCTGCCCCAAGGATGCCCACTGCTCAGCCCAGCTCCTGTGCAACAGGACAGACAGGTCTAAAAAAAAAACAATAATAATAAAAAATAATAATAATAATAAAAAAAATCTGCTTTTGTCATGGAGAAAATTAATCTCAAAAGCAAGAATGGGGCAGGACAGCCCCTAAGCTGAAGTGAGGGTGGATGCTGTGCTTTTCTAACCAAGCCTTGCCAGGACCTTCCAAATGTCCTGTCTTTTCAGCTTCCTGCCAGAGCCAAGAAGGACTGAAACTGGATGGGAAAAGCTGATTTGTGGTATTTCCTGCTTGGACTGGAAGGCAGCCACCCGTGAGGCTTTCCATGAGATCCACAGCCCAGGAAAACACCCAAAGCAGATAGCTCAGCTTGAGCCCCCCTAGTTCCAGCCCCACACACCCTGGTGTCTAAAGCACTTGGAGATTGTTGGGAAAGCAAAAGTGAATTTGGATTTCTTCATTTTTACTGCATGGGACTCAGCACAAGGCTCTCACCTGGTGGGTCTGACTGTTCACCAAAAAATGTGATATTATATGCTGCTTCTATCAATCCAGTGACAATCTTCCCTTGGCTTTGGGGTCTTTATCCAGGGCTCAGGCTTATGCATAGCCCAGGCTCTGAGTGGCCAGATATAAGCAAAAGGAAAATAGAACCACAGACTCGTAGAATAATAGAATCACAGAATGTTAGAGGTTGGGAGGGGCCTCTATTGATCATCTAGTCCAACCCTCCTGCCAAAGCAGGATCACCTAGGGATACAATAGGAGAACATATAAAAATTAAAACTGTAGAATAAACTAAAATTTTGCCTACAAATCCAGAGACTGTGCAGGCAGACAGTCCTCTTTCCCCAGTGTAAAAAAAAAAACAACAAACCCAAAAGAACAACCTCCAGGTGTGTGATTGTAAGCAGGAGTGGAGGGAAAGCAGCAAAGCAGCTGTCAGAGGAAAGGGATTGGGTCTTCTGCACCTGGGGGAGGTGAGGTCTGTATTGAACAAATCCCCAGACCTCCATGCTGCAACATCTGACCACCTAGAAGGGCAGCAGCAGCCCCATGCAGGGCTGGCTGGCTGGGACTGGTGGTTCCCATCTTCTCCTGGACACCCCAAGGAGCTCCAGTAGCAGTGGTGTCAGGGGAGAGAGATGTGTGGGGGTGTTTGGGAACATGCATGTGTGACTTCCACCTTCAAAGTGACTTAAAAATGCAACAAATCAGATTACAACAGGCAGGTGTCACCACTGGTTGGCAGCTCCAGCTGTCAGAGACGTGTGTTCACTTCAAGTACTTGGGGAAATCTTAAGAATGGATGATTTTAGCAGAAGCAAACTCTGGAAAATAAAGTAAATCTGGCTTGGAAGTAGTTCCTGATTATAAAGCATCAAATGTTTGCTTTTCACTAACAGATTTTCCCTAACAACAGCAGCTTTAACTAAAAGCTGTGGGTTATTATTTCATAATTTGTGTTCCCACTTCCAATGCCATATTCTGAACTGAAAGGCAGATTTTTAGGGTTTTGTTTTTGGGGTGTTTTTTTTTGCTTTGTCTTTGATGGAAACACATGACTTCCCTGAGATGAATTCAAGTGTTGTTGGTTATTAGCAGCTGAAGTTCCGCTCCCATGTTCTTAAATAATAATAACAATTGTGATGCTTTAAAGATGCCCTCAGGCCCCTGAGCTTACTTTATCTTTTCATCTGTGTTTACACAGCAGTTAGAACAGTGGGATCTATACTCTGATAAGGGCTTTTGGTCATTGCAATAATACTTAGAAGTAATCTGAGATAATAGGGAAGAAGAAGGGAACTTGTAGGAAAATATTTGGCATGCCATCTCTTTTTATTGATTTCAAATATTGAGAGACTGTCAGGGTTTAGTTTAGAAAATTGCAGCTGGCTCTTACTAAGAGTCTTTGCTCCACTCAGTCAGGCTCCCAGCCACAGGCTGTGTTGCTGCTGTCCAGGCCACTGAGATGCCAATGAGCCTGGATGGAAAGAAAGCCAAAAGTTTCATCACTGTGCTACCAAAAAATACCAGAGCCAGTCTGATGCCAGCTGTTGGGGAATGGTTTGGGTTTGGTTTTTGTTTTTTGTTTTTTTTAGATTTTAGCACCTCAGTATTTCTTACAATTAATTCTGAGCATTTTCCTGAGTCTTGCAGGCACAGCACTGGGATGGAGAGTGAGCTTGGCTGGGGGTGGAACAGGGGAAGAAGCACTTGGTGCCTTTATGCTCTCCTGATGGATTCTGGATGCTAAACCTGTTTTCCAAGCCTCACCTCCTGTTTGCTGCCATCACCCATCTCAAGATAAAGGGGGAGGGCAGCTGTGTGGAGGCAGGATCTGGAAGGACAGCAGCACAGCCCTCTCAGGCAATGCAGTCATTCTGGGCTGCAGAACATCCCCCATGAATATGTTTGTGTAGGGTCCCAGGAGGGGAATTTCGCAGGGGAATGAGTCACTGCAGAGCTGCAGGGAGGGTAGTGACCTCCCAGAGTGCAGCTTTTGGCTTAGTTGCAGGTTTTCTGGCTGGGTTTGGATAGGGCACGTCTCTCCTCGGTGTCTTAACACCTGCCAGTCCTCTTCCCACCACCTCTGGATTTAGGATGCTGCTTCTTTCTTACCTCGCAGGCAATCCAGTGAGTCCTGGCAAGGAGTGCAGGTACTATAAGCTCAGATCACAGCAGCTGATCCTGATTGTCAATATTTACCCAATGAGTATCCCTGGCAGCACAGTTTCCTGCCACGGGCGAGAGCGTTCCCCATCCCCAGGGATGATTTCCCATCCCCTCCTGCTGCCAGGTTCCCCATCACCACGAGATGTCTCTGTTCAGCTGCACCGAGGCAGAACCCAACATTTTTGCCACGGGATGGGTGGTGGTGGAGGGGAATTCAGCCAGACGAGGGAGATCCTCTTTGGTTTAGAGGGGAAAGAAGGTAAAAAATCTCAGCACCTTCCCAAAGATCTCTTGCTTGATCCCCCTGGTGTCCCCTTTCAGGTGCTGTGCTAAGCTCCTCGGTGGGCTGCACCCTTCTCCAAAGAGCTGTGCATCCCCCTGAACCATGGCCAGAGTCTCCCAGGGCTTGAGGTTGCCTTCAGAAAGACTTTCTTGAAGCCCTTGAGCAAGCAGCTTTGCTGGGGGATCACTTAACTCTGGAAACCTTTGCATCTCCTCACGTGTCTGAGAGACTTCAAGAGACCCTACCTGGACTAAAATCATTCCTTGGTGAGAAATAACATGGAAGGAGCTTCAAGGTCCCCAAATCCTTGTCCTCTCCTCCAGGATGGGAGGACTGCACCTGGGGACTCTCCCAGCTGTAGTTTTGCAGCCCCAGCAGCAAGAACCAGTGTAGGGGACAGCCAGGGCTGGTTTGGGGCACGAGCCATGGCAAGATAACAAAGCCAGGAGGCTGGAGGGTTTTGGTCACCCACTTTGTTTTCAGGGGGGGCTCTCAATCAACCTTGCTCCACAGCCCCAGTGCCAGCACCTCTCCTGTCCCTGTTCGTCCCTGTTTGCTTGGACCTTGAACCACCCCAGGGAGAGGGAGCAGTTGGGTTAAAAGGGACATGGGGCACAATGCCACCCAGCTGTGTCATGCTGCTGGCTCCTGTCACAATGGTGGGTGGGGTGGGTGGTAGAAGGAGGAGGCTCACAGCTGAAGGGGGTGCAAGGGGCTTGTAGACCAGCAGGGACCCAGCTAAGGAGGTCCCTGGGGGCAAGGGACAGCACTGTGGGTTTTGGCAGAAGGCAGATGGTCAGTTCTGTGGGTGCCACCTCTGTGGTGAGTGAGGAACCTCACAGAACTCTTTGCATTGAGAGGGTTGCTCTGGAGCATCCTCCTGGCCTCTTCCTGAGTGGAGCTGGGAGATGAAGAGATCTCCAAGCTGGAGTGAAGCAACCACCATCCAGTCTCAGCCAGTCCTGCTGGGCTGGGCTGGGCAGAAGATGGTGCTGTGACCCTTTGTGGCTGTCCCAGGGCTAGCCCTGGGGCTCCCACGTGTTGCCATGTGCCTTGGCTCTAATTCTGTCTTAGTGGTAGCACCAGTCTCCTGGTGGCAATTGCTCCAGATCCCAAACTGGTCAGAAATGACCATGAGATTCACTATTCTGGAGTCCAGTGGCCACCACCTCCTTCTCTTCGACCTTGTGAGAGGTCCTCTCGGTAAAAGCCCCAAGAAAATATAGTCTGCATCTCAGTCTTCCATTGCCCAGAAGCCATCACACTGCTGGGAATGAGGGATGCCTGGAAAGGGGCAGAATTACTTTGACTTTGCCAATCTGCTCCTGGCAACCAGAGGGACCAAGTCCATCTTCATTAAGTGCCCATTTGTGATCTGAACATCAAAGAATTTGGCTGAGGTATGGGGGTGGGATGTACCCAGGAGAAGGTTCCTCATATCCATCTCAGCTCTAACACCACCTCACTCATCACCAGGCTTCAAAGTGACTCTGAGAATTGCAGAGGGTGAGGTGACACACTCAGGGACAACACCAGTGGCAAAACTGAAGCCTGCACTGAGGGCTGGAACCACTGGGCAATACTGCCACAGTATTTATTTCAAGCTCTGTGTCTCAGGTTCCCCACCGGGAAGTCCTTCTGAGCTCCAGGTGTAAAGGAAGGTTGATGAAGAATCATAGAATCATAGAATTAGCTGGGTTGGAAGGGACCTCAGAGATCATCAAGTCCAACCCTTGACCCACTCCCCCCGTGGTTCCCAGCCCATGGCACTGAGTGCCACATCCAGTCTCTTTTTAAATATCTCCAGGGATGGAGAATCCACCACTTCCCTGGGCAGCACATTCCAATGTCTGATCACCCTCTATGTAAAGAAATTCTTTCTAATATCCAACCTAAACCTCCCCTGGCACAACTTGAGACTGTGATCTCTTGTCTTGTTGAAAGTCGTCTGGGAAAAGAGACCAACCCCCCCCTGGCTCCAACCTCCTTTCAGGGAGTTGTAGAGAGTGATGAGGTCTCCCCTGAGCCTCCTCTTCTCCAGGCTGAACAGCCCCAGCTCCCTCAGCCTCTCCTCATAGGATCTGTGCTCCAGTCCCTTCACCAGCCTGGTTGCCCTCCTTTGGACCTGCTCCAGCACCTCAATCTCCTTCCTGACCTGAGGGGCCCAGAACTGGACACAGGACTCGAGGTGTGGCCTCACCAGGGCTGAGTCCAGGGGCAGAATCACCTCCTTGGACCTGCTGGCCACGCTGTTCCTGATCCAGGCCAGGATGCCATTGGCCTTCTTGGCCACCTGGGCACACTGCTGGCTCATGTTCAGCTTCCTGTCAATCCAAACCCCCAGGTCCCTCTCTGCCTGGCTGCTCTCCAGCCACTTTGTGCCCAGCCTGGAGCTCCCCATGGGGTTGTTGTGGCCAAAGTGCAGGACCCGGCACAGGAGCACATGTGCTCGGGGCCCCTGTGACAAGGGGCATGGCCACCTCCTGAGCCTGCTGTGCCAGTTGGCCACTGCCAGTTCAGATCTTGCCAGAGATGGTGCCAACAGACACCAAGTGCCAAGGGCACGTTGGAGAAAGCAACCTCTTTGGGAAACCAACCTCCCAGCCTCCGAGATGAGATCAGGGGATCCGGGCAGAGGGTGCAGTTCAGACTCTGTCTGGAGCAATGTTTTCATTCCTGCTCGGTGGAGCCTGCCTGGTAGGAAGGACCTCACTCAATAGGTGGCCTTGCTGGGGTGGAGGATGTTGCTGGAGCAAGCGTGAGGTGCTGAGAGCTCCCAGGCAGCTGAGCAAGGCAGGCTGAGCAAATAACTCTTTGGGGAGAGGAGCCAGGGAAAATTCTCTGATCGTTGCATATTAAAGCCACACGGTGCCGAAACCCTCATTAGCACATCCAGTCCTAATTGTGGTGTTTGCATGTGCTGTTCTGTACTTGCCTTTCTAACAACAAGGGAACTGACAGGAAAAGCAATAGGGATGCCCACGGCAGTCTGGGCTTGGATCAGCTGCAGAGATTTGGATTTCTGATAAGGTGAAGCCCTGGTGATTTATACCCCTTCCACTTCCTTCCTCGTGGGGATGAAGACATCCCGGAGGAGTCCTCTTCTTCCCAGGACATTCTTGGGTGATCTCATCTTGCTCTGCCTCTGCCTGGGCTGGCACCAGCAAAACCAACACTTGGGCTTTGCGCTTGAGCCCAGCAGCTTCCTGGTGGTGGGGAAACTGAGTCCCAGAGAAGTTAGTGGCCCACATGAGGGTTACCCAGGGCATATCAAAGAGACCTGATCCAGTATTAACTGAGCTCATGGAAAGACTCTTCCAGCGACCTTAGAGGACTTTAGATGGAGTGCTTGGACAAAGAGGAGTCCTGCCTCTCCTTTCCTTTTTGCCCCACACATTGGAGCAGGAGACAAAGAAACTCCTTGAGCTTGTGGCATCCATCCAGGACAAGGAAATCGTGACAGATTTGGCCACTTGGGAGTTCAGCTCAAGGCAGTGCAGCACCGGCTGGAGGTGGAAACCCTCTGTGACCCTGGGCACTTCCCTGAGCCTCTCTGGTCTGCTCCTCAAAGTGGGGGTGGTGGGGGTAATAATATTTCCTTTGTCTAGTGAGACTGGAAGCCTTGCAGGGCTGGGCTCTCTCTGCATGTCTGTGCAGTGCTCAGCACAAGTGGGGCTTGGAGCTGGGTGAAGGCCCCCAGGCACTATCCTAATATAAATAATAATGAAGCCTGGCTAGAGATAAAGTTTAACCAAGAACACCAGAATGAAAACAATGTACAGGACTCATTAGGAGGCTCTAGAGCCCCACAGAAGATGAGATTGAGTATGATCTGCCTGATTTCCGACTCATCTTAAGGAGCAGGGGGCTTCTTAAGCTTCACAAAAACTGGGATCTGTACTTCACACCAAAATTGGGACCTTTTTTTTTTTCCTGGGGAATCTCACCCTAGTGTTGTCCCCCCCATCTTTGTTAAATTCCCTCTCAGTGCTTCTGTGTCTCTCCAATGGAAGCATGGGGAGAACCCACCAGAGGAGAAACCTCAGTCCAGTGAGGGGCATGATCAGACCCCATTATCAGACTTCTCAAAAAGCCCCTGTGTCATTTGTTTCCTTCTGGACTTCTATCAGCCAAGCTCAGCTTGCAATTTAACCTGCAGCTCCATCCAAAGCTGGGGCAGACATTGTCCTGTGTAGGTCCAGTGACTTTATACTCCAAAAAGAAAGAAGCTCCTTGAAAAGGTGACTGTTGGCAACACTGTGATCTCTAGAACAGGCAGAGATGGTGGTGGTTTTTTGTTTTGTTTTGTTTTGTTTTTAAGAACTGAACAAAGTTCAGTTTTCTGGTGAAAGCAAGTGCACCAGGAATGATGTTTCAGGGCATGATGATCAAAAGAGAGACCAAAACTACTCAGGAGTTTGGATTGAATTTGGCAGTTTAGTTTGGAGAAGGCAGGAGGGAAAATCTGGAGGAAGTTCAAATGTTTGCTTTGTTTCAAAAAGATCAAAAATTAAATTAAATTTGGGGGGTTCAAAGCAGTGTTTTGATTTCAAATTAATCTGGGTTGCTTTGGGTTTTTTTTTAAGGTGAAAAAGACAAGAAAATAACTTTAGGTGAAGTCTATACTCCAGCCCAGTGCATTTTTCCTTTTTGTTCAGCCAACAAACATAAATCCCATACACAGACTGCTGTGTAGGAAGGTGGAGGGGGCTCCTGGTTATCTTGTATTCAAAGATAATGGAAGAAATTTCTATTTGCCACTTCAGACAACAGCTGAAATAATAGAATGTCCAGGGCTTAAACTGGTAGCCTGATGGCATGGCTGATCATATTATCCTTGAACATGCAGCAAACCCAGATGATTGTGTCCATTTGGGCAAGGGAAAGGTGTATTGTGAGGGCATAGCCCACTTGGAAAAGTAGATACAAGTGTCTGAAAGAAACAGCTGCCTTTCTGGGAGTGGTGTAAATAACCAGGACTGTACCAAAAGAAACACCTGACTCACAGAATCAGTTTCCCCTTCTAACGGAAACACCCTGGCAAGGCCCCAGAAATTGGGAAACCACTCAGGCCAAGGAGGGAGCCAGAGCAGCATCACTCCCAGACACTGAGCTGGCTGGAAGGAATCACTTTATTGGCTTTATTTATTTAGGTGTTTTGTTGGGGTTTTTTTTTTGTAATGCTTTTAAGTTTGTTGGTAAAGAAACGTGAGTCTTCTCCGTGACTCTTTGCTCATGTGCTGGTGGGGTTGAGGTGCCAGGGATGGGTGAGGGGGTGGTGGGGCAAGGATGTTGGGTGAGCGCGTGGCGCCAGGGCACAAGGTGCTGAGGTGTGGTTGTGGAGAGGGTGAAGCTAAGCCAGCTGGAGGAGAGGTGCTCCAAGACCTAAATCCTGCTTTCAAGAGTTGAGGAGGGAGCGTTTGTCCTCCCCAGCTCTTGCTCTGTCTGTGCATCCTGCCTGGAGGCAGCTGAAGGGCTCACCTCCCCCAGGAGCTGGGCTGCTGCAGGACACCCCATGGCAGCTCAGCACTTGGTGGGGACTGGGATCAGAAGTGGGCCCTTGATACCAAACTTGGGCTCCTCAAGCTTGTCTGAAACCCATTTCTCCATGTCACATGGAAAAGTCAAAGGGTAAGGGCTGCAAGTTACCCCTGGGGAGGTCCCTGTTGAACATCAGAAGAAAATTTTTCACACTGAGAACAGTCAGGCATTGGAATCATCTCCCCAGGGCAGTGGTGGTTCCCCAACACTGGACACTTTTAAGACTCAACTCGACAAGATCCTGGGCCATCTGATCTAAACTGTGCTCCTACTTCAAAAGATCAGACCGGATGATCCTTGAGGTCCCTTCCAACCTGGCATTCTGTGATTTCCCCAAGGCTCCAAGCCTGCTAGACACAAAGTCTCTTCACTCCCAAAGTGGGTTAGTGTGGTACCAACATGGAATAAATCCAGCCAGGCCAGCTAGTCCAGGCTTAGCCCTGCTCCAGCGTCCCTGCCTGCCTCCCAGCTGGTGGCCACGTGGCTTAGAGCATGAGTGTCCTCTGCCAAGCACACAAACCCTCACGCATCCTCCCGGATCCCTGTGGTTCATCCCAGCCCTGCATCACCAGGGGATGGTCCGGGTGCAGAGGTGACATCTGAGGGAGGAGGTCCCACGCCCCGGGTCCCCTCTGCTCCCCTCTCCTCCTCCTCCCTCCCTCCCTCTCCTCTTTCTCAACCCGGGTGCTGTGTGTAACAAACAGACCGTCCCCACGCTCAGCCCCGACCTGTTCTTCCAACCCACACCAACTCTGGCACCTTCAGGATTTAGGAGCGGTCTGGCCTGGGGCCTTCCCACTTCACAGGGCATCTGGGTGCCCTGGAATGCAGCTGATCTGGCTCTCACCTCCCTGCCAGGTTCCTCCATGGAGCCAGCCGGGAGCTCCAGGCTCCCTCTCCTCTGCCACAGCCCTCCCAGGTAGACCCCATCTCCTCCAGGAGAGAGACACTGAGCCCCAAGCTGGTGGTTGTGGGGGAGCTTGGCCGTCCTCTCCTCCTTATTTCCAGAGAGATGAGGCTCAGAGGTGGAGTTTACTGGGACTCCCAGCAAGCCATGGGATCACGAGTGCTGACGGAGCACTTCCAGCCTGTGCTGGAGCCTGGGGATGCTGTGCAAAAGCAGTTCCTTTAGTGGCTGCTCCTGCATTTGTTCAGGGTTGGTTTGTGCATGAGAAAAAAGTAATTTCTGTATGACCATCATCCTGGCCAGGCAGGCAGGCGGGCTGGCCTTGTAGATAGAAAGGTATGAAGTGCACCACGGATCAGGTTACCACCAGGGATTGATTTACTGCTCCCAGCAAAGTGCCCGAGAGAAATTCCCTGATGGTGATGCAAGGTCAAGCCATGGAAACTTGCAAGACTCTTCATCCTGCTGGAATGAAGAGCAGCATGTCAGCTCCCCCAGGCCAGGGTGGACTGGTGGACAAGGTGCTTGTGGACGCGGGGTGCTTGCACAGCTCGGAGCAGGGTGAAGGGGTCCATGGAGCAACATGGCCAGAGGCATTGCTGAAGCTGAGAGGGGACAGGGGATGCTGTTGACCAAGCTCAGAAAACGATTTGGGTGATGTTCAAACCCGTATGGTGGAGGGCTGAAGATCTACTGGGGTTTGGGCACCATCCTGGAAAGGACCAGAGTGCAGAACACCACCGTGCCCCAGCCCTTGCACACCATTTCCCTTCTGCAGGTGGAGAAATGGGGACACATCCACTGACTAAGAGGAGCTGGGAGGAGATCTCAGTTCTCCTAAATCCTCATCCCTGGCTGTATGGCCCTGTCTGGGGGAGGGGAGGAGCAGGGAGGTAAGATGGGAGCAGATGCTGCACCAAGGGCAGGTCTGTGCTCGGCAGAAGGCAGTGGAGCAGATGATGTTGCAGAGGAAGGACTGGGGAGGTCAGGAGCAAATGGGGTGAAAACACCCCTGAAGAGTCTGGACAGGGGAGCCTGAGTGCAGAGGAGCCCTGGGAAGTGTGGGATTGGAGCCTGGAGATCACCTGGCTTGGCAGCCCCTGCTCTTGTCCCTGGTTCATCCAACTTGGTGGCTCAGTCCCCGGGGACCAGAGAGAGCAATTCACAGGAGCAGGGAATTAGGAGTAAACTACTATTTTAAACATAATGCCCATGCAATATGTTTAACAACTGATAAAAAACTACAAAAGCTGTTTGGCTGCAGAAGCCAGATTTGCTCTGGATGCTGTAGACATCTCCCATCCCTTTGCTGTGTGCTCACTGGGTTTGGAGCAGGCAGCCTCCCCCACTCCACCTGGCTGTCCTGAGCCCTGTGTCTCTGGTGACACCTCTGCCTTGGTGTCTCTTGGGGTCAGTGACATATCCTGGTGCTATGCTGCTTGCCCAGGCTGGAGGGGGGTGACCCAGGGCTGCCCAAGGGGACACGTCCCTGGTGCCAGCCCCATGGAGGGTGAGGGCTGAGCTTTGCTCTTCTGCTGCATCCCATGGGCTCGTGGTCAGCCAAGAAGCCTGGTGAGGAGGTGACAGGACCCTCCAGCTGTGGCAGTGACTACAGAAATCTGATTTGGTTTTTCTCTCTCCTCTTAGCCACCCTTAACCCCTTTGCCACAACACCAAGAGCTGGAACCACCAGCCAGCCCCAGATCTTTGCTGATAAAGATCTTCTCTCCTAATTACTCAGCAACCCACAAATCCAACCTCTGTTAAGCCCCTGAGAAGTAGGTACCCTGGGCTACCTCTTCTTGTCCTCCATCCTTCTTGTCCTTGCCGTGGTGGAGCTGCCAGGGCTGGGTCAGGCTGAGGTGTCCATGCTTTGGAGGGAGAGGGTGTCTGTGGGACTCCTGGTACTGTGACCTGGGAGCATCCACAAGAAAAGAGCAGAGAGGGAACATTTCCCTGCTCCCTCGTGGGGCGGATGGGGAGAAGGAGATGCTTGGGAGTGGAGGGCTGGGTGCCTGAAGTCATGTAAAAGCCCAGGCTGTGTGCCTGGGGTAAGGAGAGGCATGCAGCAGAAATTGTGGATGTGTACAAAGAAATCCATGGCCTGAGTGGGCTGCCTGGACCCTTGCAAGGAGGGTTTGTATGGGGTGAGACCAGATCAGAGGCAAAGCTCATGCTAGTGTGCAGCTGTGTGCTGAGAAAACCAGCTCAGGGTGAGAAGCCTGAAGCTGGATAACATGTGAAGGTACAGCCTTAGCAGAGCTCCTGTTTAGGTCAGAAATTTAAATCAGGAGGTTGTGGACGTCCCATCACTGCAAGTGTTGGAGGGGCAACCTGGTCCAGCCCATGCAGGGGGTGGGACTGGGTGATCTTTAAGGTCCCTTCCAACCCAAACCATTCTGATTTTATGACATCTCCAATTCTGTACTGACAGGAGGCTGACATTCCCCTTCTGGCATTCCTTCTGTGCAGCCTGAAAGGGAAAGGAAACGTGAGGGCAATTAATGGCATTACCTACTGAATGCAGAGCTGTTATTTATGTGTGGGGTTAAGTACACATGGCACAAAATCCCTTCAAATCTCATGTGCATAGAAAGCACCTTGGCACCATCCCAACTGGCATGGACAAAGCAACCAACCCCCCTGAATTTGCTTTCCAAACCCTCAGCCACGTTGCTGCCTCTTGCAGGATCCTGTGGTGTCAGGGGCATGGGGAGGGAATGGAATGGAATGGAATGGAATGGAATGGAATGGAATGGAATGGAATGGAATGGAATGGAATGGTGGGTGCTCTCTCAGTCCCTCAGCTTCCTCCCAGGGCTGGGGAGCTGTCTGCTCATGACTCAGATGTCAGAGCAAACCACGGAAGAGGTTTTGCATCAGAGATGGAGCTGATGCTCACGTGGCTCCCGGGGCTCCTGTGGGATGGAGTGACTGATGGGTTGGGCTGTTTAAGAAGGAATGGAGCATGTTAGAAAAAATGTCCTAGGACAAGGCTTTTCTGCTCTTGGAAGTGTTCAGGGCTGCCTGTCTGATACCTTTGAACCAGTTTGAGTGCTGACTTTCTGAGAGCTCAGCATCCATCACCCCCAGGCTTTGCATTTTCAAAGAGCTCCTTTTCTTCAGCAGCTGCACCAAGGGCTGAGCTCCCCAGAGCTCCAAAGTGCCAGGTTCTGGGATCCTTGGGAGCATTTGGCTGCTGGGGAGCTGAGCAGGACTGTCTGGCCCCGTGGACCATGTGCTGAGCTGGCTGATCCCCTGTAGATGGCATCACAGCATCTCTGCTGTCCTGCTGGGATGCTGCCACCGCAGCCACCGAACCCCAGCACAGCCCCAAGCCCCAAACCCACCAGGAGGAGAGGGCAGCGTGGGCTGAGAGCAGCTCAGCCCAACCACCCCGGGGTCCCTGGCAGCCTGGGCATCCCTGTTGGAGCCTGCAGCCTTCAGGAGCCTGGCTGGTTGGAGCAGAACCACGGGAGCTGCTGGCTGACCCGAAATCGTGATGTGGATGGACACACCTGGGAGTGACAGCTTGGTCCCAGTCCAGATCAAAACTCCCCATCGGTTTTGTTGGTGGACTTCACTTGCAGCTTTGCTTCCTCCAGCAGGGTTTGTCTACCTGGGGACATTCAGGAAGGTTAATCTGCATTCACTTTGAAAGTGGATAAATTAAACCACATTAAACATGCTTATTGAGAATTAAAATAGCTTTAATGTGGTTTAGTTTAATTTACTTTGAGAGTGTGTTGAACTAGGTTAAATTAAAACCATTTTAATTCCGAAATCTGAATCATGAGTTTAACGGGCTTTAACTGATCAACTTTAAATTCATACTTTTAATTAATTTGAATTAATTTTCCGGAGTGGCTCCACATTGACAAGCCTGGTAGTGAGAGACAACCACAGAGACACAGCCAGATTCTGTGTAATCATGTTTACTATCAGTGATAATGTCTGTTTTATGGTTGCAGCAGGCTGGAGAAGGACCTGAAGGAGCTTTAAAGGAGTTTGCTGGAGATGAGGAGCCAGAGAGCCCATTTTTTATCCTGCTGTAGTCCTGGGCCCAGTCTCTGCTGCAGTGAGATGCAAAGACACAGAGCCTGGCCAGGCTGTTGGTTTAATGGGTTTTGGATCTCCCCCAGAACTCAGTATTTAAGGAAACTCCATCCTCTGATCCTCGTGTGGGCAGTGGCAGGGCAGGACTCCCTACAAGAACTCCCTGGCAGCAAATTTTAAGCTGTTTCACCCATTTTTGAAGTTGCTTGTTGGGTTTTTTTTTCCCATTTTGTCCCTAAACCCAGAGGTGCTGTCCTATTTTGGGGCTGCTGGTGGTCACTGCTCAGCCCTGGATGCCTCCTGCATCCCTTCCATCCAATAGTTGGTTGAGCTGCTCCAACCCTGGGCTTCCCATCACCTTGCAGACCACAGATCCCATCGGACCGGGTGTGACCATGTGTGTTGAGGCTGACTTCCAGTAAACAGTGCTTCCCCTGGATTTCAACATTCCTGTTCCTCCAGCCTGAGGTGTCCCAGAAATCCAGGTCACAGCGTGGAGGACACGGGCAAGGACCAAAATGGGGCTATGGTGTGGGCAGAGGCCAAGCTTTGAAGGAGAAATCCTGGTGCTGATTTGGTTGGTTCTGCAGCCTCAGGCAGACCTCACCTGTCAGCTTCCCCATCTCCAGGGAGAAGATAACATTTAGATGGCCATTATAAGAATTAATTAATGTTTGATTAGTTCTTTGGAATTATAAAGCACCAGACAACCATTATGGCTTATTACAACCCAATTCACCTTCGTGTTGCTTAACACTCTGTAGAATTTCTCACCACTCCAGGGAGTTTGATCCTGACATCTGGAGCAAAGACCAGAAAATGGAAGATTAGTTGTCCCAAATGAATTGAAACTCCCAGAGCAGGAAGGGTGAGGCTGGGAAAATCCCTTACCTTTGGGAATAAGTCACTAGGGCCCTGTTTGGATCAGGTCTCAGGCACTGGTTACAGAGTTTATGTGTGCATTCACACATCACCCAGAATAGCCTCTTGTGATTTCTGTGGTGTAACTGAAAGCTGAAGCAAGACCAGGACCCAGACAGAGCAGCAGTCAGTGCCCAGGGAAGCAGAACTGTTCTCTTCAGATTTGAAAGTAAGAAAAATGGGTCCTGCTGAGATTTGCATAAGGCCAAAATAGTCAACACACGTGGAGGAAACCACCTCCTCTGTTGCTCACTCCCATTCCCTTCTTGGCAAATCTGCTCTCCCCTATTTTTATAACTGTGTCACCTCGTAACACACAACAAAGAGCACGGGATTCCTGTTTGTTTTTCATTCACTGCAGCATCATTGGGCAAGGACATCCCAGAGGCCACGTGTCACCCAGGGAGTGTTCCCCACAGCAGCCCTGGCTCTGCAGGACCAGGTGGGATGGATGGTGGGTACCACCCCACTGGAGGAACCAGGTGGGCAGGGGAAAGGATGCACCCCACCCTCGGTGGACATTCCCATTACCAAACTCTCCTCCCCGAGCTTGATTGGGGTTGCAGAGCTGCCTTCCTCCTGCCCAGAGATTCTTGAGATCCTTGGAGCCAGGCCAGGAGGGAGGGAAGGAGATGATGAGTGGTGTGGAGGAGAGGGAAGGGCTGGAATTTTCATTTTAGCCCCAGATATATACCTATCCCTGGAAGCACCAAAGACTGCTAGTCTGGAAGTGTTCAGCAGAAATCCTTGTGCCCTTCTGCATCTTCCACTGGGAAATCCCAGTGTCCTAGCCCCCTGACCTGTGGGACAGAAGCAACCAGCTGGGACATCACTGCTTCCCTGTGCCCAGCCGAGTCTGGAGCAGAGGGTTAGGGGGTGGATTTGTGGTGCTGCCTTCACCTGCAGGATGCTGAGGACAGAATGTGCTGCCCTGAGTGTGGCCCTGTTTCTAAAAACCTCCTGCAAAGAGGCAGTGTCAGGTGTCACAGCTGCCAGGGAGCTCCTCACACCACTGATTTATTTACTGAAAAGCAGCATCTTGACAGCTCTAATCTAGCAGTGTCCCTGCTGCACTCCTGCTCCTCTTCAGCCTTCTGCTTCAAGGTGTTTGCTTACACCATGACTCACAACTATCTCTATTTATGGTGTCTCAATCCTTTCCATCTCAGTCCTTTTCTTTTGTCAATCTCTGTGTTCTCCCTTTGTCTAATTTGGATGACAAGGCCTTCCAGGCAGGAACAGTATCTTCCTTAATCTCTTGAAAATGCCAGCCACTAGTTACAATGCTAGATAAATATTTAATGATAATAATTGAACTTGACAGTAACAATACCCAGCCACACTTACATTTTCTAAGCCCTTTCAGACACAGGCTAATTAATTAATTGCAAATTTACAAACAGGATAATTAAAGGATGCCCTGGCTGAGGAAGAAAATATGCTGAAAGCAGTACAGGGTTTTTGGAGGGATCACCATAAATCATGGTGGGGAAAGCTGCAAAGGTTGCACCCTGCTAGGCCCAGGGAGTAGGAGGTCCAAGGACATTCTCAACCATTTGGTTCACAAAACTGGAGCCCATTCATGATCCTACCCCTCTCCCCACCTCCCTCGTATAATTGCATCATTCCTCCTCCCTCCCCTAAGGGAGACTCAATTAAAATAGTTGGGTTTGATTTTTTTTTTTCATTTCTTTTTTCTCCCTCTTCTTTCAAAGGCAACCCGTGCCCATTATTTGATGTAAAAGTTATCCGATTTGGAATGGCAGAAACCAAAACTCCTTTCATCCCCTACTGAAACAGCAAACCATCCTCCTGAAGCCTGAGCTCTGCTCTGCACAGGGAAGCCCATCCAGGAGCCAGCTCTAATCCCCTTTATCTGGCCCAGACCTCAGCTGCTGCCACGTTTGTCACACCAGGTGGGAAAAGCTGGAGTGGGAAAAGCTGGAGCAAAGCACCAGCAGGATGGGATGCTCAGAGCTGAGAGAGATCCCCCAACCCAAAAGAAATGTGGGATGTATGAGCTGATGTGAAATAGCTGGACCACAACAAGGAACCTGATGTTTTCACTGCATCTTTGCTTTTCATTACAACACTTTTTCTTGCAGTGTTGTTAGCTCTATTGGTGTTGTTAGCCTTTTGGGATGGGAACATTTTTAGCTTGTGAGTCTCCATGTCCATTTCTTTTCCACAGAATATGAGTGAGTTGAAAATTTAGCCCCCAAGCAATTGCTGTAACATTTCAACTGAGCCCTATTCACAAATCCATTAGCAACTAAAAAAAAAAACAAAACAAAACAAAAAAAACCCCAAACAAAAGCAGCTCTCGCTGAACTTGGAAATCATCATTTTGTTGTTTCGCAGCAGGATTTGGATGGTGATCAGGTATTTATGCAGATGTTCATAATCTGTGTCATTTTCCCTCATTTCAGTTCTAGTGTTTCTTCACTTGGAAATCTATTTCCGGAAAGTAATGGGGGAAAGTGAGTTGCCCAGGGCCATGCTGCCAGGCGGTGGCAGAGCCAGGAACATATCGCTCACTTCCCGCTCCTGTGTTTTAACCACAAGATAATCTTAATGAATAATAATAATTCATGTAAACACCGGGCCAGATTCATCCCAGGAGCAGCTCCAGTGCAGCAATTGGCTTTGTATCAGAAGCAGAGTGAGCTGGTGCCCTCAACTCTGCCTCCTCCCTCCTACACAGGAGGAAGAAGGGGAACGTTTGCCGTGGATTTCCTCTTCTGTCCTCCTCCCTCTCGTCCTTCCTCACAGGGATAAGCAAGGCTGGATCAGAAGATGATTCCAGCCAAGCCACTCCTACGTCAGCATCTCTGAGCCCAGCATAATTATTATTTATTATTTGTGTTGTGGCAGCACCAGGAAGCCTCAAGTCACCGACCGGGGTCACGTTGCTCTCCGCACTGTACAGATCTGAGGCAGATATCCCAAAAGCATCCAACTGAAGCTGGAAACAACAGGCAGCAGGTGATGCCAGGCAGCCGGGGGAGCCTGGGGGTAATGTGGCAGCATCCCTGCTGCCTGCAGAAGCCTGCAGAGTGCTGACCATGGCTGGGCTACGCTCCAGCTCCGTCCCCTTCGCTGCCGCACAAACATCCATCTCCTCGGGGCGCTTGTCACCAGCTGCTGGGTGACCAACATCAAAGCCCTGAGCCCCCTTCTGCAGGCAGCCTGGTCCCTGCCTCCAGGACACTTGCTGCTGACAGCAAACAAGGAGGCTCCAAGGGGCTGATTCTCATTTTTCTGAGCACCCAGAAAGAGGAGGGGGAGGTCATATGACCAAAACTGCCTGGCAGAAAATGCTGAAGTTAACCAGAAGAACGAGGTGCACAGGAAGGGCTCAGCTGTGGGGAAAACTGGTTGTACCAGAGCTGGTGTGACTTCTTGAGCTACCCAGGCACTGTCTGGCTTGCCACAGCCAGGAGAACCATCCCTCCTTGAGGTGTACCCCATGCCAGGGTGCCTGCTGCATCTCCACACTGCACGTGGTGGCACTGAAGGTCCTTTCTCATCTGCCTGATGGGCAACTGGTTTCCCCTCTTACCCTGCAGGCTTGCTCTTCTTCTCATGGGACACTTTACCTCTTTCTTCACGTCTTCCCCTTGGATCTACTTTACAGATCATTTTAGCCAGGAAAGGCAAGATTGACACTGGCACCAATGTGAGGGTTTCCTTCTCCTTGTTAAAATCCTGGGGGACCCATCGGGGAGCCAGAAGTCTCTGCACCATGTGCAAGGTTGTGTAACTCTCTTGTAAAACACGTTCCCTGACTCCTCCCTTCAGCCACCCCACCACTGATCCTGTTCCTGGAGTCAGCCCTGGGATGGCTTCAGCTTCAGGGCTTTACCAGGGTCCACTTGTGAGCAACAACAACAAAATCTTACAAGAATTTCACTGTCAAGTGTGGGAATGGACTGTGGGAACCTCCGTGGAGGATTGGTCTGGGGCACCAGCACTGAGCTGGAGATCCATGCTGATCCATGCTGATCCAACCTGGCTGCTCCCTGAAGAACATCAGGACTGCCCTGGCCACTTGTCCCTTTGATGCAGCCATACCTGTAGGTGGCTGCTATAGGTTTTGAGCTGCAAAGCTCCACACAAGCAGCAGTAGCTGCCATAGGGTTTCTCTGACCTCCCTCAGGACCTGTAAATCCCCAGCACCGTGGTCTTCAGGTTGAGGAGCTCACCTGATGGAGACTGGGAGGGCAGGTGGCAGGAGCAGGGACAGGTTGGGGACACCGAGGAGCCTGTGAGCAGGAGCTCTGCAAATGTTGTCCCATTTGAGCTGGTCTCTCTTGAGATCTAACCTGGTGCTCTGCTCTTTGTCCTGGCCACGTTTCAGCCCCAACTTTTTTTTGGCCCTTTTTGATGCTTGAATGAGGAAGAGCAATGATGAAGGGTGACCAGAGCTGGCACCTCTCTTGGGGAGAGCTGTAACATGCCTCCTGCCTGGCAGCAACTCTTCCAGCCCTGCTAGATCTACCCAGCACTTTTTCCAGGTGCAGAAACATCAGAATCTCCCACTGACCATTCCGGCTGAAGGGCTGAGAACCCAGAACCCTGCAGGATCAGGCCCTGGGGTGACATGTATATCACAGAGCAGGTGCATGGTGCTGCACATCCCCATCCATGAGCTGCCAAGGCAGGGGCCCAGCAGGGCAGGGTGACAAGTCAGGACTTGGAGCCAAGGAAACTTCCTTGAGACAGCTGGAGTGATGCAGCCTGAGCTTTGCAAACCTAATGGAAAATCCAGGGCTGTCCATGGGTGTTTTTCCATAAGCATTGACATCTTTTGGGCCAAGCCTTTGATCCAGGAGCTAGCCCCAAACTTTTCCAGCTTTTTCAGGTGTTGGCAGATGATGTTTGGTTCCAGGTCCACTTCCAGCAAGACTGACTTGGGTAGCAGCTCACCAGAAACAAACACCTCCATCTGCACTGTGCTCAGCTCAGCCTTTCATCCACTCCAGGAAACACATGTGGGGCAACGTGGCCCATCACACTCCAACAGAACCAGCACCTGAACAGAACCAGCATCCTCCCCTCCATCATCCCATCTCTTCTGGAGTGTCCAGCCCTGAACATTTATATATTTTTTTCCAGTGCAAGAGGGACTGACAGGCGTGTTGGGACACACTCTGGGGAAAAGACTCATCTCTTTGGGTCCTTGAGGATGCACAGGAGCTGTTGAACAACAATGATTAAGGGCTCGGAGGAAAAGCTGAGTCACCCCAAGGGCATGCTGTTACTCCTTACCAACCAGGGAGCTTGTGTGGGGAATTTGCCTGGCACAGCTTCACAACACGTGAACTCACATCCTCATGTGACACCGTACAGCAAGTGTTGTGCTGCCCGTGGTGTTTGCTTCTGAGATCCCTGGCCTGGCCCAAAGGAAAGGGTAAAAGACCCTGGGAATCTCTCCCTGGGCTCGATGTATCCCCAGATAAGTTTTATCAGATCCTGCTCTATGTGCAATCAGAAAATCCCAGTTTCAGTATTTGCCCACCAGGTTTTAAGGTTTTCCCAAGTTTTTTCTGTGTCAAGACAGTTCTGAAGACCTGCTACCCAGCTCCTTGGGATGAGGTGAACGCCAGGGTTGGGACCTTGAGTGCTGCTGCCCCTCACCCCACCACCAACCATGACTCCTGGTGGTGGAGCTGAGGTTCCATCCTGGACATCTGAATTGCAGTTTCCCATAACGTGCACATTCCTGCTCCATCCCAGCACTGCTGAGCAGCAAACAGAGGTGGTAGAGAGGGGGCAGGGAGGCAGAATTTATGTAATTACCTGCAGGAACCTTTCTGCCTCTGTGTTGAATAGAGAAACCAGAATGCAGCCAAGGTTTCTGCAAGCTGGGCAAACATCCCTACCAGAGAAGGTTTTCTTGAAACTCCACTCTTCCAGGCGGTGCCTTTCTTGGCTGTTGCTTTGGCAGCACCCGGCCAGAATGTCTGGAGGCTGTTACAGGGCAGGACTGCTGCCTCCTCTGTTTTCTTATGAAATACACCCACAAAGCAACCTGCAGAGGCTCCAGTCTGCCAAATCAAAGGGATCGCAGTTGTCCCTGGGCTACACACTCAGCAGCATTCCAAGCAAAGCTGCATTTCTAAAACCTGGGCTGCAGAAATTAAAGGCACAGGCGGCCTTTCCTTCCCCCACCCCCACTGCCTGGATCCCATCCCCTCCTCCCTTTGCTCCCCTGTGCCCAAGAATTGACAGGAACTGAAAAAAAAAAAAAAAAATCCACGATTTCTCCAGCCACCACCAAAATCCTGGCCCCTGCATCCATGGTTGGTGTCAGTTCCCTGGTGCTGAGTCCCCTGTGACTGGGTTCTCCCACACAATCAGATTGTGTCTATCTCTTCTCCTTTTTCATGTAGAGATTTTGTTCTTTTATTTATTTTTTTAATATCTTATTCTTCTTGAATTTTTTCCAGTATTCTCTCTGCACGGGCAAAGGGGATGTGAGCAATTGATCCCTCTTGCCAGCAAAGAGATTTCCATCACGAGAAGGATGGAAAATGACAATGAAAATGCCTGGATCCATGTGGAGCATCTGCAGGGGGTCTCTGGGATACCATGGCCCAGCTACAGCTCTCAGCTCAGCCCCTGCAGGACCAGGGACTCACACCCCTTTTGTGAAATAGGTGGAAGCCTCCCTTGAGCAAAGGAATTGGGAAAGAGAAGAGGAAATAACTTTTCATGGATCTGGATTTATGCACCACAGGCTGGACTCATTACCACTTGCTTTTTCTTCATGGAGGTGACTGAGTTAGGAGGACAACTCCTGTAGACACCTTCTAGCACCCAGGGATGGAACAGGACACGTACAAAGGGTGGCTCATCCCACTTTACATCTCTGCTGGATGCTCAGGGACCACTTCTCTCTAAAGATCTCAGGTGGGACAGATCTTGGCCTCCTTCACTAACTGTAGGTTGAGGCTGTCCCAGGACTGTGTTCAGTCCCACCACTCCTGGACCTTCTTGGTAAAGCTGGGCCATGTCAGTCCACTCCTTTTTTCACAGAGTGGACACAATTCTTCACTTTCTTGAACCTCTGCAGCAAAAGCAGTTTTCAGCCTCTTTGCCCAAGGCTAAGTGGCAGTTTCTGGCATGAGGACACACAAAATCTTTCCTCATATATTGTGTTTTCTTAATCCTCTTTATTGTTTGTGTTGTCTTTTGGATTCATTTCTGTCGTCTCTAGAAGTGCACTGCCCAGAAGCGGATACAATGAGATTTAAGTGTTTCCCTGTTTCCCACTCTCGGAATTCAAACATTCTCTTGAAATCAGTGTTTGCTGAAGAAAAATGCCAGCGTTGAGGGAAACACATCATCTGGAGAAGCTTTTCCAGCTAAAAAAGGTTGACTAACTCTCCAGCTTTCTGGTAATTGAATATCTGGGCATTTTTTCTGCAAGATTAGTGGGTCATAATCAAGTCCCTCCATAACATTTTCTTTTCTTTTTTGTTGTTTTCTTTCTTGGCTCTTTCTTTTTCTCTCCTATCCAAGGTGGAAGAAGCTGAGAGAAAAGGAGACCATATAGAGGAGCATCCCAAAGAACGTGCCAAGCCTTGGCACCTCCATAAAAGCTGTGGATTTCAAAAGAGCAAGGAAGATGAAGGGTGGAAGGAAAGGAAAGAAAAGTGGAAAAGAAGAAAGTACCACATAGGAAAAACCTTGTCCCAAGGTTACATGGGGCAAGCCTGAATCCAGCCAAGGGCAGAGCAGGGCTGACCTCCCAGTTTCAAACTCTGCATGGATGGGGAAGTTCTTTAAACTACAGTCCCTGGAGCTCTCGGGTGGGATGACACAGCCAAGTCCTCCCCTTCAAATTGTGAGGCTCCTGCCGGCTGGAGCCAGGCTGAAATCTCTACATCTTCCTGCATGCAGTGAGGCAGGAGCAGGGTTGAAGGAACCTCTGCTGGGGGCTCATCAGTGTGCAGACAAGGAGGAACTCTATCTCCTCCTTAGCTTGTAGACGCTGAAGAACTTTGGCTGCTTTCTTAACCTGCTTCGGGTTTCTGGGATGGAGAAGGTCAGGAGTGAGGCCAAACCCCTTCACTACAGAGTCCTCAGAGGCAGAGACACAGCTGGGCACCCAGCAAGTGACTTTTCAATCCTTTAGATGAACGCCCTGATTTTTTCAGAGCTGCCAACTCCCATTGCACCGAGTCCTTGGGAAAATTTTCTTCCCAGTTTGGGTGGTTTTGAGCACTTTTTCCTTCCTAAGCTCTGTCCAAACACGGTGGGAGATGTCTCCAACACAGTCTTCAAGACTTGTGATGGCTTTGGCAGAACAACACGTGAATGATCATCTCCTCCCAGGAGATCTTTGAGTGCAGAAGGTCAAGTTGAAAAGACCCAAGGTGGCTGTGGCTGGAGCTATAAAAGGTTGTAAAATCGATAGAAAACTCAACATCTCATTCAGAAAGAGCCACAAGGACTAAAAGGTGCACAAGGACTGCACTGGTACCTTTGCCCAGTACTTGACCCAGAAGGGTGACAGCCTGGTTGTCAGCAGGCCCAGTGGCCATTACATTGCTCTTGTTTCTGGTGGGACTTGCAGAGTCTTCAACAGGTTGAGAGATAACAAGAAAGCTGGTGGGTTTTTTTTAAAAAAAAGGAGTCCAAGAGAAAAACCTTTCAGTGCCTGAGAGGAGCCAGGAGTGGTGAATGTCCTGGGAGAGCTGGGCTGTAATTCCTGCTAGCTCAGCATCAAAGGATGCTCCGAAACTTTACCTTCCTGGTGATGTCTCTTCTTCCCAATGAGAGATGACCCAGGTGACCTTTGATTGAATGTCTTGATAGTCCAGAAGGCAGAGAGCAAGATAATTAGAACCATAACATCTGATCACAGGAGAGAGGTGAAGGCAAAGGTAAGGCCAGAACAATGCTGCTTTTCAATAGGGGTGTGACAGGAGGGCTGGGAGGGGGTAGGAGTGCAGGGTTTAAAAGGGGGGGGTTAAGCAGCTTATTTTTGAATAAAGGGTGCAGGAAGCTGGTTGTTATCTTCCTAGTGCCATTCAGACTGCAGGTGTGACTTAATCTCCTGGCTGGGGCAGATGGGTGCTCTGGGTACCAGCTGCCTTCCCCAGGGTGCACACGAAGGACCTGGGTTTCCATCCACTGAGCTGAGGGGTTTTGGGTGTTGTGTTTTACAGAGGAAACAGAAGGAGCCTCCCTGCTTGGCCCAGGCCCACTCCATTGCCTTGACACAGATGGGAATTTGAGCCTAAGTTTCAATATTAGGCATTCAAAACCCTATAAATCCTTTCTCTCTCCCCAAAATGACAAGTTCTGTTTAAAATCCACAGCTTTTGGGTGTGTTCTCCGTGTACATAAGCATCTGGGAGATGCCAGAAAGAGAGATTCTCCTCCCAACAAGTGTTTCCAGGAGCTGAGGCCTTTAGAGATGGCGCAAGACTCAGAGCACCACTTCAAGATGCAGTAACAACCCATCCTGTTCATCCCTGCCCCAGCATCAACTACTCACAGATGTCCTTTCAACCATAGAAGTTCTTCCCCAAAATTCCTTTTTATTTTTGACAACTCCCCCTTCACCAGCCCCTCCCCAGCTGGAGCTCTCATGGGTTGGGTCTCATCCTGCCAGGGGTAACGCTGGGTGTATTTCCAGCCCTGGATCCAAACTGTTATTACCCATCACCTGGAACCTCACTGGCTCATTCATTCACATTCAAACTCTTTAGATCCTTGTTGGTTTTTTTTTTCACCTCCTCCAGACAAGAAGCATTAAGTGAAAAATGATAAAAAGCCCCAATCCTACAACTGAAAGCTTTTGCTTCCCCTTTGCTGCTTCTTTTTTTTTTCCCCCCCACCTTTTTTTTTTTTTTTTTTTTTTTTCTTTTCTTTTCCCTGGAGCCCCAGGAAGCATCCACACGAGTGCAAAATTATTTCCATGCAGGGCTCTGCTCGTGTTAAAACTTTTCTGCTGCTGGTGCACAAGTCCCTACCCAGCTCTCCAACAAATTGGACCAATTTGGAGTGATTAGTGAAGAATTCACATATGGTGCCCAGCCAGCCCGGCCAACCAATTGCCTCCTGCAGCCCATTAAGAGCCATTTACTGTGATGGGCCCATTTGTCTTTGTTGTTAGTTCTGGCAGGACCAGTGACAGATCTTTGGCTGGCCACTGGGCCAACCTCTCCCTGACATCATCTCAGGGGTAAGAGGGCAAAGCCGAGACACACATCAGGGCTGACACCACCTGATGGATGTCCCAAGGAGCCATGCTGGGCAGGGCTGTGGGGTTTGGCCAAGGAACAGGAGGAGGAATTGCCATTTGGGGTTTCCCATTAGGTACTGGTGGCAGGACCCAGCCATGGGGTGGTTGTGAGACCTTCTCTGCTCTTGGG
>JAAWXA010000053.1:1600070-1647214 GCA_038090715.1 Florisuga fusca
TATGAAACTGTATTATTAATTAGAACAATAGTAATGAAAAAGGTGACATCCCATCATGGGAATTGGGTGGGCAAGACACAACGATGTTGCTGGAATCTGCTTGGGGGATTACTGAAAGCAGAAATGGCATTTCAGAGCCTAATTCCAATATACAAGCCCCTAANGGCTTGGAGCACTCAGGGACACCTCCCACCAGCCCAGAGTGCTCCAAGCCCCATCCAACCTTCAACACTGCCAGGGATGGGGCAGCCACAGCTTCTGGGGGCAACCTGGGGCTCAGCACCTTCACCCCAAAGAATTTCTTCCCAACATCCTCATCTCCCCTCTTTCAGTTTCAAACTGCTGCCCCCCTGTCCTATCACTGTCCCTTACAAACCAGAGACCCAAAATTGAAGTCCATGGTTTGGGAGGGTCACTCTGGTGAAAGCAAGCAAGTTACACCCAGGTCCAGTTCCATGGAGCTTGGTGCTCCATGCTTCTTGTAGCTCCAACAAAACATGGAAAGAAAGAAGCAGCAAAGAGCTTAGGACCTTATAAACACTATTTCACTGTTATTAATGCTGACCAGTGGCACCCATTGCCTGTGGGCACATTTCTAGTGGCAAGAGCTACTTTCTGCTGCCAGGATGGTTCTGGTGAAGGAAGGTGAAGAGGACACCCTGGTTGAGGTGTTTCCCCTGGTGTAATGATAACCAGACCAGTGATTATATGTACATGACTACAGAGGTAAAAAATTCATACCCTTGAACTGACACAGGTGCCACAGCTCCAAACTGTCAGCAGGAACAGAGGCAATTCCAGGTGAAATCCAAGTGTACAGGTTTGGGTTTAGGATGAGCCAACCTGGAGAAACTGCCCAGAATTGGAGCTTTCCAAATGTTTGATGTTTTCACTCTCTGGCAGTTTAAAAGGTTGGATTTTATTTTTTTTTAGCTCCTTTGCTTTGGGTTAACCCAAAGTCAATTTTCTGGGGGGAGTAAAAGGAAAAAATCAAGTTGGTGGCAGCTGGAATTTTTCCTTCAAAAAACAAGATCTTGAAGACCACTTCATGCAAGCTAACCCAATCTTTCAGTGGCACCTGATATGGGATAGGAAGGAAACTATGAGATCTTAACATAACCGAAATATTTTAGTCTTTCAATTACTGTTCTGATGAAGAGAATCCCCTAGAACTGCCATGAAACCCTAGGAATGATGAGAATTTACAATTATTTGCAAACAAGACATATCTTGTTGCCTCCTACCCATGCCCAGGTCTTCTTTGAAATGGCACTTTGGGAGTTTGACCTGGTTTTAACCTTTCTATAGAGGAAGAAAACCTATCAGTACTATTTCCCCCCATCCTCTGGCAAAGCCAAGTAAGATTTTAACATTTTGGTCCCTCTGACAGTGCCAGCCTGGGAGCTGTTTTGTGCTGACAGCCTTTATTGTGGTCATCCAGGGTCATTAAGAACTTGATCTGGAGCTTTTAAACTTCTCCAAATGACAGCAGCTCTCTGAAGTAAGACACTGTCAGTGCTTTTTGAAGAGAAGACAGGGGTGCTAAAAAATTTCTGGCCCAGGCCATAGGGCACCAGGACACCTGGGTCCATTCTGAGCAGATTCAGAGGCTGCTATTTAGCCATCTCCTCAGCAATTGGGGCTATTTGAGGGATTGGGGTCAATTATAACCAGGCTTCACCTGTCTTGCTTCTGCAGAGATCCAGAGCCAGATGGCAACCTGTATGCCCAGCATCTCCTATTCCCTCTGGACAGATGAATGTGGAGCTTGCAGTGTTACAAACCACCCTTCAACTTTGGTTTAAATCCAACGATGGAGGTGGAATGAGAGGAAAAGAAGACATCCATTTGGTACCAGTCCATCTGCTTAACATCTCAGACAGCAATAATCTCACTGGATGCTACAAACCTGGCCCCAAGAATCCTAAAATCCCCTCTCAGATGTTTCTGCCCAAATTACAAGGCTGGTAAGTAAGTTTCAGTGATTCAGGTTGGAATTCCATGACCACTTTGAGCTTAATCTGTCGTAATTTTTCTGGCCATGGCCAGCCTGTAGCTACTCAGGCTGTCTTCATACAGGAGGGGATTTAGGGGCTTGTNTGCTCGTGTTAAAACTTTTCTGCTGCTGGTGCACAAGTCCCTACCCAGCTCTCCAACAAATTGGACCAATTTGGAGTGATTAGTGAAGAATTCACATATGGTGCCCAGCCAGCCCGGCCAACCAATTGCCTCCTGCAGCCCATTAAGAGCCATTTACTGTGATGGGCCCATTTGTCTTTGTTGTTAGTTCTGGCAGGACCAGTGACAGATCTTTGGCTGGCCACTGGGCCAACCTCTCCCTGACATCATCTCAGGGGTAAGAGGGCAAAGCCGAGACACACATCAGGGCTGACACCAGCTGATGGATGTCCCAAGGAGCCATGCTGGGCAGGGCTGTGGGGTTTGGCCAAGGAACAGGAGGAGGAATTGCCATTTGGGGTTTCCCATTAGGTACTGGTGGCAGGACCCAGCCATGGGGTGGTTGTGAGACCTTCTCTGCTCTTGGGTGCCATGGCTGTGGTGATGATCTGGTGACCTAGGGACAGAGAATCAGGGAATTATTGAATGGTTTGGGTTGGAAGGGACCTTAAATCCCACCCAGTGCCCCCCCTGCCATGGTCAGGGACACCTCCCACCAGCCCAGGGTGGTCCAAGCCCCATCCAACCTTCAGCACTTTAGGGATGGGGGATCCACAGCTTCTCCAGGAAACCTCTCCCAGGTTCTCACCACCCTCAGCTCTCCCTCCCATCTCCTCTCCATCTCCCCTCTTGCAGCTGGAAACCCTTCCCCCCTCATCCCATCCCTCCAGGCCCTTGTCCAAACTCTCTCCCCAGCTGGGGCACTGGTGGGTGCTCTAAGGTCTCTCCCTTCTCTTCTCATGGAATCCCAGACTGATTTGGGTTGGAAGGGACCTTAAATCCCATCCAGTGCCACCCCTGCCATGGTCAGGGACACCTCCCACCAGCCCAGAGTGCTCCAAGCCCCATCCAACCTTCAACACTGCCAGGGATGGGGCAGCCACAGCTTCTGGGGGCAACCTGGGGCTCAGCACCTTCACCCCAAAGAATTTCTTCCCAACATCCTCATCTCCCCTCTTTCAGTTTCAAACTGCTGCCCCCCTGTCCTATCACTGTCCCTTACAAACCAGAGACCCAAAATTGAAGTCCATGGTTTGGGAGGGTCACTCTGGTGAAAGCAAGCAAGTTACACCCAGGTCCAGTTCCATGGAGCTTGGTGCTCCATGCTTCTTGTAGCTCCAACAAAACATGGAAAGAAAGAAGCAGCAAAGAGCTTAGGACCTTATAAACACTATTTCACTGTTATTAATGCTGACCAGTGGCACCCATTGCCTGTGGGCACATTTCTAGTGGCAAGAGCTACTTTCTGCTGCCAGGATGGTTCTGGTGAAGGAAGATGAAGAGGACACCCTGGTTGAGGTGTTTCCCCTGGTGTAATGATAACCAGACCAGTGATTATATGTACATGACTACAGAGGTAAAAAATTCATACCCTTGAACTGACACAGGTGCCACAGCTCCAAACTGTCAGCAGGAACAGAGGCAATTCCAGGTGAAATCCAAGTGTACAGGTTTGGGTTTAGGATGAGCCAACCTGGAGAAACTGCCCAGAATTGGAGCTTTCCAAATGTTTGATATTTTCACTCTCTGGCAGTTTAAAAGGTTGGATTTTATTTTTTTTTAGCTCCTTTGCTTTGGGTTAACCCAAAGTCAATTTTCTGGGGGGAGTAAAAGGAAAAAATCAAGTTGGTGGCAGCTGGAATTTTTCCTTCAAAAAACAAGATCTTGAAGACCACTTCATGCAAGCTAACCCAATCTTTCAGTGGCACCTGATATGGGATAGGAAGGAAACTATGAGATCTTAACATAACCGAAATATTTTAGTCTTTCAATTACTGTTCTGATGAAGAGAATCCCCTAGAACTGCCATGAAACCCTAGGAATGATGAGAATTTACAATTATTTGCAAACAAGACATATCTTGTTGCCTCCTACCCATGCCCAGGTCTTCTTTGAAATGGCACTTTGGGAGTTTGACCTGGTTTTAACCTTTCTATAGAGGAAGAAAACCTATCAGTACTATTTCCCCCCATCCTCTGGCAAAGCCAAGTAAGATTTTAACATTTTGGTCCCTCTGACAGTGCCAGCCTGGGAGCTGTTTTGTGCTGACAGCCTTTATTGTGGTCATCCAGGGTCATTAAGAACTTGATCTGGAGCTTTTAAACTTCTCCAAATGACAGCAGCTCTCTGAAGTAAGACACTGTCAGTGCTTTTTGAAGAGAAGACAGGGGTGCTAAAAAATTTCTGGCCCAGGCCATAGGGCACCAGGACACCTGGGTCCATTCTGAGCAGATTCAGAGGCTGCTATTTAGCCATCTCCTCAGCAATTGGGGCTATTTGAGGGATTGGGGTCAATTATAACCAGGCTTCACCTGTCTTGCTTCTGCAGAGATCCAGAGCCAGATGGCAACCTGTATGCCCAGCATCTCCTATTCCCTCTGGACAGATGAATGTGGAGCTTGCAGTGTTACAAACCACCCTTCAACTTTGGTTTAAATCCAACGATGGAGGTGGAATGAGAGGAAAAGAAGACATCCATTTGGTACCAGTCCATCTGCTTAACATCTCAGACAGCAATAATCTCACTGGATGCTACAAACCTGGCCCCAAGAATCCTAAAATCCCCTCTCAGATGTTTCTGCCCAAATTACAAGGCTGGTAAGTAAGTTTCAGTGATTCAGGTTGGAATTCCATGACCACTTTGAGCTTAATCTGTCGTAATTTTTCTGGCCATGGCCAGCCTGTAGCTACTCAGGCTGTCTTCATACAGGAGGGGATTTAGGGGCTTGTATATTGGAATTAGGCTCTGAAATGCCATTTCTGCTTTCAGTAATCCCCCAAGCAGATTCCAGCAACATCGTTGTGTCTTGCCCACCCAATTCCCATGATGGGATGTCACCTTTTTCATTACTATTGTTCTAATTAATAATACAGTTTCATAAAGCGTTGGAGAGCTGAGCTCAGAGCTGGGCTGAGCCTGTTCCCTCCCCAGGACCTCAGAGTCCCTTGGTGGCTTTGCCTCAGAGAATCCTTTAGTTTTAGGAGAACCTTAAAAAAAAAAAAATAAAGGCAGTGTGTTGTGGCAGGGCCATGAAACCTTACAGAGGAACTGTCTGGATGTTTATTTTCCTCTGCAGCACTCTATGAATACATCACCCAAATAATTCCTTCCCACTGCCAGTCCTACCCTTTAGTGTCTCCTGCTCTTTCTCGTGGTGTTTTTGGGTGCTATCAGTAGACCAGAGGCACCAGCTTTTTGCAAGTAATTTTCAGAAAAGCCAAAATTTCCCCTGTGGATCTGATTTTCTCCTGCCCTCTCGTGTCGTCGTTGCACCCTTTGCAAAGATACTTGGCACCTCCTCTCCTCTTTTTTTTCCCTGCTTCCAAAAGTGACACAAGATGCTGTGGCCTTGCCCTCAGCAGAGACACATCAGCTCATGGATTTGCAATCCTCTGGTGTGATTCAGCAGCAGATCAAACACTCACTCTGCCTTTCCAGGGTGATGCCCTTCCAGGGTGATGTGCAACAACAACCAACCAAAGTAAGTGAAACTGGGCAGGTGCTCCCAGCTGAGGACCTGACCCACAAATCCAATGATGGGTGAGCTGTCCAGCCTGCCCTGTGTCCCTGGAGCCTGGCAGCTCTCAGTTGCTCAAGAAGAAACAAGAGTGGAAGAGGTGAAATTAGCTCCTTCCCCGTTGGGTGACAGCCCAGGTGCAGTGGTATTGCCTGGGTGCAGAGCAGCTGTCACTGGGATGAGGTTTTGGCCAAAAAACGTAAAATGCATTTGAAAAACATGTCAGTTCGGAGGAAATTGCCTTTCCAGCTTCTCCATGCCCTCCAGTTTGCTGGTGACATTTAGAGAAATTGCCACTGAAATTGCCAGAAGAGGTCCTGAACATCAGCTGGAGGGTGGTGGCTCTGTTCAGGAAAATGCAAACTGGGAACAACTGCAGTAATTCCACCACTTACAACCTTCCACACATTGTCCACAACATCTTTTGATTTCTTCTCTAACTCCCCATCTCGAGACCTGGTGGCCAAACCCCCACGTGGCTCTCCAGCCGTGGCCACCTCAAGGTCTCATACAGCACCCAAACACCTCCCTGTGGTTTATCCTCGGTGCCACCTGCCTGGGGATGCCCAACCCTGGTGATTTTTTTGGCTGCCACCATATTTTAAGACAATGATTGCAAAAAATTACCAGTGATGACTCCAGGATGATTCTCTTTCCTGAGCTGGATCTCCAGTCTGATTCCAGCACTCTTTAGGTGATTTTTTTCCCTGGGTGTGTTAATGTTCTGAACACTCAGATCATTTGCCTGATTTTTGTCCACTGAGTTTTGTGAGTCCCTTCTGGAGTTCCTCACTATTGGTGCAGTCATCCTCAGACTCTTTCAGGATGAAGCATTTCACTGAGCAAGAATCAATTTCCCTTTTTACTCCATTCTGTTAGAAATTCCAAAGGTTTCTTGCCTTCATTTCCTCTAGGAAGACTATTTATTTATTTATTCATTTTTAGTTCCACTGTTTTCCATTAAATGAGGAAAAAAACCAGTTTTACTGTTCTCTTCTTGCAGAATCAGCTCTTGACATGATTCAACAGAAACAGATTTGGGGGTGAAATCTTGTTTTGGAATGTTTCCATTTTTCTTGGCATGTCCACATTGATCTGGGATGTGGAACAGCAGCATAAAAAAAAATTAAAAAGAATAAAAAATAAAACATAATAAAAAAAAAATTTAAAAAAAAAAAAAAAAAAAAGGAAGAGTCTGTGCTCCTTGAGTTACTTCCCAGCAAATGATTTAATTTATGAAGACCAAGCCAGCCTTCCTTTCCTTGACAATGCCTGGACCTCTCCAGAAATCACAGGTATAGTTAAAAAATAATTGGATAAAACTGCTCTATGCTCCCTGTGAGTCTCTTTGGCAAAGTATTTCCTGAGAACATGAATGAGCTCAGGTCTGCAGAGAAGCCAGGAGCACTTCCATCTTAAATTCCAAAAGCTGGGACCAGATGTTTCAGCTCAGTCCGGGGTGCAAGAGAGAAAACTCAGAGAGAAATTTGGTGGCAGTGTTGGGACAGGGGGTGAAAGCTCTGTTTGTGCTGCTCTATGCAAGAGCAGATAAATCAGAGGATCTGTGCTGGGGTAGAGCAAAGGACACTGCATGGGCAGAAGATGCCACCAGCCAAGCCCAAGGGGTTTGTAGCACTGGAGGATATAGCAGGGAGGTCACGTCTCACTGCTGAAGGAATTTTGTCTTCTCTGAGGCCACTTTTCTTCAGCCCTGACCTTAAACCTTTGGGAAGTCCAAGATCCATTCCTGCCTGGGGACCCAGCAGTCCAGATTTCACCATCTTCATCTCTTAGCAACCCTTCTGAAGGAACACTGGGAAGGCCCTTTGGGAAGCCACGAGTCCGTGAGTCATGAGTCCATGAATCCTTGGGGGATGCAGGCAGATCAGAGGCTCAGAAGAGCTCCCTGAAAGCTCCTATACCAGACACATCCTTAGGTGGCTGGTGGGGTCTTTGTACCTGCCCCAGGGGGATTATTCCTCCTGTGACCACCAAGCAAAATCCAGAAACTCAGGGCCCTGAGTACACCAAGAGATCATAATGACCCTGGGCAGCCTCACCCAGGGTCTTCACCCTCTCCTTCTCTCTATAGGCTGAGGAGCAATATTTAAACCCAGTCCCTGGGCTTGCAGCTTCTCTCTGAGCTAAGCTGCAGGTCTGTGTGTCTCTGGGTTGGTTTACTGGATGGCTTTTGAACCCATGTTGGAGACAGCCTGTCTCCTAGGTGGGCCTGTTAGACCTACCCCGTGGATTTGTCTCTCCTGTTGGATGTTCTGGATGGACCTGAGACCTGAGTGATTGTTCTGCCTCCTGCAGAACTGCTGGTGGCCCCTGCTGTGGTCCCCCCAGGCTTGACCTCACTCATGGAGCATCCCTGTTCTTGTTCCATCTCCTGGATGATGGATGATGTTCAGCAACCACTGGAACCAGTGGAGTTATGGTTCCACATGATTAAAGACTTTGGCTCTGTATTCCTGCAGCTCTGGTGGGAATAGCTGCAAAGATCTGAGTAAACTACTCCTTGTGTCTAGAGATGCTTCAGCTGCTGTTGGGTCAGATGAAGAAGGAAGAATTTCTGAGTCTGAAGCAGTTACAAAAAAGATGGAAGTTTGGAGGACCAGATCAGAGGAGGAGTTCCTTTGCAGTTCTGACTCTGGATATCTTACAAGCCCCAACAGGAAAGAGCAGAGGCAGGAAGAGGAAATTCACACTGGGTTGTGCTCTTCATCTGAATAAATCAAAGCAGTTTGCAAAAACTGGCAGTGGTTCCACCCCATCCCTGATGGAGGAAAATCAAAAGATGTTGTGGACAATGTGTGGAAGGTTGTAAGTGGTGGAATTACTGCAGTTGTTCCCAGTTTGCATTTTCCTGAACAGAGCCACCTGGGATGGACCAAGCCCTGGGTGCTGCAGAGCCCTGCTTGCTCAGCCTTGCTGGAGGGCAGGGAGCACATCCTGAACCTTGGCTCTTGAGACTTCCCCGGAGAAGATGCTGGTGTTCAGCCAGGCTTTTGGCAGGGAATAACCCACCCTCCTGAGGCAGGTGAGATAAAGCTCCTCTTGTGTTCACCTGGGTGATAGGGTGGGTTTTGCTGCTGAAAGGGGAGAGCAGAGACCTGGATGAATTCCAGCAGGGGGGAAGCCTAGCTCTGGGCACCTCTAGTCATTCCCAGGGCTGATGGGAACCATCTGGTACCCTTGAGACTGCCCTAGAGGTGCCACCCACCACTGTGGTGCCTCCATGTGGTAGCAGCAGCTCTTCTGATGTCCTCACCAGCCCAAACACTTCGTAATCAGGGGTTCATGGGCCTGAGCCTTGGAGTCTTTCTCCTGCCTAAAGCAATACCAACTGCTCCTCTCCCTTCTGCTGTCCCCTGCCTCTGACTTTGGGCAGGTGCCCCTGGAGCAGCAGCTCCCCCATGGTTCCCCTTCCACCTCCTCTTTGCAAAGAGAGCCAGAAATGCTTCTGCTAAGCAAAAGCAAAGACTGATGTCATCCCGAGTCTGTGTGAGCCAGGGAACTGAGCAAAGACCTGGAGTGCCTATATCTTAATCCAACTGTGGTTGTTCCTGCTTTCCAGCCCTTCTTACCTGCCGACTCCTCTGCTGGGACATTGCTCAGACATCTAAAGAGATGCAAGCTGGCAATTTCAGTGCTCTCCTGCAACATCTCCAGCAAAACACCCGCCGGTGCCAAGCCCTTGGCTCCTCAACCTGTTTCTACTAAGTAAGGAGATTTCCAGGGCGAGTCTGAGTTGGCCCTGCAGGAGGCATCTTTTCTCCTGCCAAGGCTGAGGCTGGAGGAGCTTCTCCTGAGCTGTCAGTCAGGGAGCAGGAATGCAGGTGAGGCTGCCCTGTGGTTAGGAGGACTCCACCCCAGAGACAGAGGCAGGCGCCCAGGTACCAACACTGGAGACTTGGGGCTGGTCCAGGGGTGTTGATGACAGGCACTGATCTGCTTCTTAACCCTTTGGCTTCCTTCTTGCTGGGAGCTCAGCCTTGCCCCGTGGTGGGTGGTGTGGGAGCAGCTGATGGATGGGGCATCTTTAAGGATAAACAGGGATGCAGACCTCTTCCTTCTCATTCTTGGGTCTAGAGGATGTTTCCCAGCTGGAGATTTGTTTAGGGGAAGAAAAGCTGGTGCTATTTTTGTCCTGGAAGACTGGAGAGCTGTAGTGTGCTGAAGCATAAATTCTATTGGGGTTTTGTTAGGGGTTTTTTTGTTATGTTTTGGTTTGGTTTGGCTTTTTCTTTTAATACTTAGGGTTTGGGTTTCATGTTGATTGTTCTGCTGAGGTCTCCTCAGAAGTCTTGGAGTCAAGGGTCTAGAAGATGTTTCCCAGCTGGAGATTTGTTTAGGGGAAGAAAAGCTGGTGCTATTTTTCTCCTGAAAGGCTGGAGAGCTGAAGTATGCTGAAGTATGAATCTTGTTGGGTTTTTGTTTGTGTTTGTTTGTTGTTTTTTCTTTTTTTCTTTTAGTGCTTAGGGTTTGGGTTTCATGTTGATTGTTCTGCTGAGGTCTCCTCAGAAGTCTTGGAGTCAACACAAAGATGGTTAACCCAGGAGCACCATCCTTCAGGAGCATGACTTGCCCATAAAGTGGGCAAACCCAAATATGTACCTTCTCCCTTGGTAAGAGTGCTGGCCCAGAAGTTTTGGAAAGTCTGACCAAGTAGATGTTTCTTGAGCTCGCTCACCCAAGTTTCAGTTGCATCTTGTGATGGCAACTTCTCCCTGACCCCCCAGGTACCAACACAGCCCTGGAGGAAACCTCTTGCTGGGGTGAACAGCCCAGCTCAGAGCACGCAGCTCCAGGCACTGGGGATAAATCCCACTTTAATGCCAGCTCTAAAGTCTGTTGGGGCCTCGTGTGTTGCTCCTGTCTCTAAGCCTCAACTCCCCATCCTTAAACCAGGGATGGCTTTTGTCTGTCCTCCTTAGATGTGACATTCTACCCATGTCATACCACTCCATGTCCTCAACTGGGCCCCAGAGGCTCTACTGGTATCCATGTCTTCAATTGGTTGGATTTATTTTTTTTTAATCTGCCTTGTAGCTTCTATGTGCCAGGCAAACCTCAGAGGCCTCTCCTCCATGAAGCAGGGCAGGTGTCCTGCTTGGTTCTTCCCTCTGCAGATCCTGAGTATTAGAAGATTCCAGGTTTTAGGCTGCCTCTCAGTGTTCCCTTTATTTCCCTAACGAATCCTCACTGCAGTGCTGAAATTATCTTCTCTACTGCCCACTGATGATCCCTCCCCTGCTGGCATCTCCTCAGGCTGTCTCCATGTGGGTTGTGAAGCTGCTTCTTGTCTTTCTGGAGCATTTTGCAGCCTGCAGCAGTCAAGGGACCCAAAAAGGGGAAATGATGTTATTAAGGAATTTGTAGCCCCAGGTTTGGGGGCTTGTTTCTGCTGGAGAGACGTTCCAGTGACCCTTAGCCTGGCATTCTACCCTAAAATGCCCTTTGCAAGATTTTCTTGGCTCCTCGAGGCAAACCACGAAGAGTAAGGGATGTGTCCTGCTCACAAAAAAACAGTTAAATGCTTCAGCATCCCCCACCTCGTGCCTGTAGAGAGTCACTGACCTTGAAGAGAGTGTGAATAGCTGAGGGATGAGCCCTGTGCCCACCTTGCTGACCTTTCCTGACCTCCCTTGCCCGAGGGTCAATGTCTACAGGTCAAGAAAGTCCTCTGGAGACAAAGAGGAATTTACCTCTGTGAAGAGGAGTGTTGGGAGAGCTGTTGGACCTCTCCACGTGTGTGCTGTCAGGGGACTGGGGCCCCAGCACATGGGAAAAGTCTTTCACTGGGGCTGGGGTGGGTGCTGGGGTCTCAGTTCTGATGTGCTGGCAGTTCTCTTGCATTTCTCTCCTTCTGCTAAATCATTTGCTTCTTGAGTGGTGTCCTGAGGATGTTTCCCATGTGCTGCTTTGCTCAGGATCTGATGGAAAAGCCTTGAAGAGCAGAGATGCTCCTTTTTTTCAGCTGTGGCTTTAGTGGGCCTGTGGGTGAGGTCTCCTCCAGCCCTGGAGTGGTCACCAAGCACATTATCAGCAGGGATGTATGTTGTAGTGAAAAAACAAACAAAAAAATAATATCAAACCCACCACCAGACAAGAGATGAAACCCAAGCCACTAAAGAAGCCCTTGAAGGACACCCCAGTCCATGGGGCAGTTTGCTGGATGGAATTCACCTTCTTTCATCTTGGCTTTCCAGTGCTGCCTCTGACACAAGGACCGAGATCCTTGACGGATTTTTAAGGAGCAACAGAAGCTGCTGAACTAAGTGTGGGTGGGAAGAGTTGACTGGGAGGGAACCAGTGAAGCCCATTTTCAGTCTGGGGAACATTTGGCTGCCCAAGGAGACCCCCAGCCTGTGAGCTGGAGGACTTGGCCTCTGTTGGGCTGGGGATTTTGAGCAGAGCTCTCTCCTCTGCTGCCCTCATTTCCCTGGCCACGTCAGGGTGACCCTGGCCAGTTTTGGGGATGTTGCAATCCCTGTGACTTACAGCACGACCTGCTCCGTGGGCTCAGCCACAAACCCTGGTCCTGGGGTGATGTCATGGAGGACCTGGCAATGTCATCTCACGCTGCAACACGCTTCTGCTGACACAGCTCGACGTCACCTGGGCACCAAGATCTGCTGGGCATGGACCTGGGTGAATGTTCTGCCAATGCTACCCGGGCAGCATTCGCACCACCAGCACCTTTTGAGCTTGCTGGGTGCTGCTGACACACCACTTTGAGAGCTGCCTGATGATTTCTGTTTCATCCTCGCCACCTGGAAGCTCCATCAAGTGCTTAGGTCTTGGGTTTGGCTGCAGGGATGGAGCAAGGGCAGCTGAGTTTGCTCAATGGGAGCTCTTTGCATCACTTGTGGTTCTGCAGGCTGGAGTTCTGCTCTGGCTGACTGATTCCTTGGGCAGCAAGGTGAGCCTGGTGCCTCCTGGCAGCATCTGTCTGGTGGTGGTCTGCTCATGGACAACACTTTGGCTGAGCCTCCTGGGAGCAGCAGTGGCTGCATCTCCCCAGCAGTGCAGAGCTGCTTTCTATCTGCTGTTGGGTGCAACACCAGGGCTGGTTACTCCATCCTTACTCCTGGCTTACAAGTCTGAGGCTCCTCTCTGGGGTTCCTTGTTCTAAAGGTCATGCTGAACCAAGCAGAACTGGCACGGAGCAGACCTCCAGGGGTCACTGACTCACATCAAAGGATTCCCCAGAGAGCCCTGAATGCCTCTGTCAATAGGACTCCCTGATTCTTTGTGGCAGAGAGCCTCTCCTCAGTTTCCAGGCAGGCTTTTTGTTCAGTCCCTCAGCCTGGTGCTGTGTCCTTGTCAACACCAGCTGGATGGGTGACTCCTCTCTCCCTGTTAGGACCCACTGCTGGGAGCATCCCAGTGCCTACAGCTTGGGTGTCTTTGTTCTGCTCAGATAATCACAAGGGGCTCTTTCTCCTCTCCGTGCTCTTTTCCTTTGTTCCATTTCCTTATCTCAAGAACAAGCAGGGTATTCATCCCAGCTCCAGGCCACCTACAAGCCCAGTATCTGCAGGAGAGACTGTGGCTCCTCAACCTTCTCCTCTCAACGAGGACACCCGAATGTCAGAGGAGGGGACTGATGCCCAAGGTGACTCCTTTTTGCTGTGCAGAGCTCAGGAGTTCCCTTGGTTGCTGAGGAGGAGTAATTAGGATATCAGTGCTCCACTCTTCCAGTAGGCTCTGGATGACTTTTGGGTTGTTTGGGATTTTTTTGTACACTGAGGAGGGTTCAGCTGATTCTTTATTCCCTTGCCTTGTGCTGGCAACCTACCCCATCCATCAGTAGTTCCCCAGGCCTGGGAGCTGCTGGCTTTTTTGGGGTGGTTCTGTGCCCTCACATAGCTTCAACCATCCTTGTCCTCTGGTGCCTTCATGATGCTGATGACTGCATTCACACATGGCATCTCATTTTTGCATGTTTTTTCAGCAGCAGGGTCTTTGACCTCGAGTATGAGGAACTTGTGCCTCCCTGTGTGGGCTGTGTGGATGCAGCAGCCTGCTTGGAGCTTGGTCCCCTGGCTCGGGGCTTATTGTGTGGTGTAGACTTGTCTTGCATCTCATTAGAAGCTCATTTCTCCCCTTCTTGTCTGTCACTCATCCCTCTCTTCCCTTTCAGCCTTCAGAACTGATGCTCAGCACAACCAGTCTGAGAACAGGCTCCCATGCTGCTTTTCTGGGGGGTTACATCTCACCCCCAGGCTAAATCCAACCTCATCCCCCAGGAGGTGGCCTTGGCATGAGGGGGCTCACACTGAAATGAGCCAGATGAGGGGATGTCCCTTCCTTCTGGGAGCTGAAGCCACTCAGGGAGCTTGGAGCAGAGCCTGTTGTCCCCATGTCCCCTGAGAGCTGAGCACCAGCTCACTTTTCTCTCTTGCTGCCCTTGCTGGGAGGGAGTGCTGTGTCTTTCAGTGTGTCCTGGGTGCTGGGAAACCTTGCCACAGAGTCAGAATATTTAGCAGAGATGTTCTGCAGGTAATTAAGACCTGGCTCTGATCGCCTTAGACATAACGTGCTTTGTAAACTAGGGAAGGGTTCCCATCAAATAAGCCAAAATTACACTGGCAAGATTGAAAGAGGCTTCAGGGATGCTCTGCTGCCCCAATAATGCATGTGAAACCTCCCAGAGGATCAGTTCTGGGGTGTTAGTTTCTTCTTTAGTCTCATCCAGCACTGTAAAACTCAAGTCAAAGTCCTTGATTTCAACACCCCCTCTGCTCCAGCTCTTTTCCAACTCCCAGCCCAACAGAACATTTCAAGCATGTGCAAAAAATTGATGCTGAAAACCCATGGAAGGTTTTGCAGGGGAACCTCTTTGTGTGCTTGCAGCTGGGCAGAGGGTTTGTCTAACAATAAAAATAAAAACATCGAGAGGATGAAACAGTCACCAGAAAATTGATAGACATGCCTGGAAATGCCCTTAACCCTTATTTACTGCAGGGCTTTGTGGTTTGAGAAGCTGGGAGTCTCACCTGGACTGTTTGGTCCCCACTGAAATTACAGAGGTGGGGAGAAACCACCCGACCATCCCCATGGGCTCTGCCAAACAAGCCCAGAGGAAAGAGGTTTGTTCCTGCAAATTAAAAGCAGGTTTAGAGCTCTCTCCTGCCATGGTTACAGTGGGCAAAGGGCAGGAGGGATGCCACTGGGGGATCCAGAGCCCAGGTGAACGTGCCAGCCTCTCCTGCCTTGCTCTTGTAACTCCTGTGGGTGTGGAGTCCTTTTTATTTTATCAGAGGGACTGATTCCACCTTCCCAGGCACTGGAGTTAGCAGGATGAACCCCCGGGAGATGGTGGCACAGGAACCCAAGGAGAACGGAGCCAAACTTGCCATGAAAAGCTGATTTGAGTCTGAGTGGGGAGCAGGACAGGGAACCCCATGTGTCCCTCTTCATGCAGAGAAGGAAACTGAGGACTAAGAAGCATCTTACACAAGATTGCACAATGTGGAGGAGCTGGCAATAACATGCAGGTCTCTGGTTCTCCAAGCTTCCTCGAGGCAGGTTGCTCATTGTCTTCTGGAGGGAACCTGGTCTTGCCTGATGCCAAAATCCACAAGGAGTAGAGGAAAAAGTAGGTGATCTGTCAGCAAAAACACCATCAAGGGGAGGACTCTTGTTTTGGAAGCCACGTGGATTTGAAGGAAGATCTTGTGGCTGAAGATGTCGCCATCTCCAAGTACACGAGGTCATCTGGGCAGTGGGGAACACATCAGGCTGTGGCATTTTGGGGAGGGTTTTTTTTGTTTTAATGATGAGCAAAGTGCTCCTGACTTTACTGCTGTGGTGCTTGTGAGCAGCAAAGCTGAGCAAATCCTGAGCTCTGAGTCAAGAGGACTTACCAGGGGAAGGTCCATGTGCTGGAGTAGTCTGTGTGAAGCCTTTTTCTTACTAGAGACAGGAGAGATCCAGGACAAGTGACAGCACCAGCCTTGGGGTCCATATTGCAACCCAAAACCTTCCCAAGCATCCTGGAGCCCTTCTGGGTCACAGGCAGCTAGAAATAGCTCAGAGGAGCTGTTCCTTCTCCTTTTTTTGTGGGCTGAGGAGGGGAAGGATGTTTGGAGCAACACAACTCCCTCATGGTGGCCTCCTGGGGTGGGGCAGGTTTTTACCAACATGCCAGAAGATGTGGCAGTCCTTGGACATGTTTAATTTCCCATCTCCTCAGTGCTTGAATTGCCCTTTAGCAGTTGGGCACAGGAGGGGAAAGATCATTAACATACAAAGGGCTCCTCTTTCAACACCAGCCTTGCAAACTTTCATGATTTTTAGCTCTGTCTCATCACATTTGTTCTGCCTTGTTACTTGGGGTTTGTTTTGTTTTTTTTCTAAGAAGTCTTGGATCTTGGAATGGGGTAAACAAATCAAAATCTCAGCTTTTGTGAAAGGCTCCTGCTCCTGATGGCTGCAGAGGGAAATCACAGCTTCTAAAGATGTTACAAGTGGTGACTGGGCTTTGTCCCCTTGGCTTATTTCTGATTTTTGCAATATTTGAACAAATCTTTCTGTGGGGTGGGCATGGAGCAGGGTAAAGTTGCCACTTCTGCTTGCTTAGGACTGGTGGAAATGGAAAACCTTCCATTTTCCACTTTTTCCCTTCTTTGGCTGCTTTCCTTCTTTTTGTCTCACTCTCCCACCTCAATGAATCAGGTTCAGTTTTTGTATCTTTCCTGGGAATGTAGCTGAGGGTTGGGTTGGGTTGTGGAGTCACTGCTCATGCAGGACAGGTCCTTTGCTGGGTGCAAGACAACTTCTTTGGCTGTTTCTTGCTTTCTCAGGTGGGATTTGTTTATTGTCGTGGCCAACGTTGGGGGTTTGAATCCCACTCTGTGCTGGCATCAGAGCATCTGGGCTGAAGGTTCTGGTCTGGGCCCATTCCACGTTGCTGCTGAAGATGCGACCCACTTAGGATCAGGCATTTGGTGGCTCCTGCCAGAGCTATTCAGGTTAAACACCTTCATTGGTCCTTAAGGCCACTCTGAGAATGGGCCTAAGGGGAAATAGGTCAGGTGCTTGGAGATCTGTGTCACTGTGTTGGCTTCAAACATTCCTAAATGCAATCCATGAGGAGATGCCAGAGGGCTGACCCATCTCCTGCTGCCTTCTCCTTCTGCATGTCCTGCTTTTCATGGACCACCCAGGAGCTCCTTGGCATGGAAGCACCAAAGGAAGAAAAATGATGGAGCTTCCCCCATCCATTGGTCTGCAGCCCCCTGAGCCCTCCCCACCTCTGCAGGCAGCAATGGTTTCATCATTCAGGCACCTTCTGAAGGGACAGGCAGGAGGCAGCATGGACACCTTGGAAAAGTGTTTGCCTGCCCAAGGGATCCTGGAGGAATTGCTCCAGGTCATGATAAATGACCCCCAAGTTTGTTCTGATTCTCTGTGGTTTTGCCTCTTGCTGGGCTGTTGAGATCCTGGTGGTGTTTGGTGTCTGTGCTGAAAGCCCTCTCCTTCCTGGCATGGTGGGAATCCTGATGTTATGTGAGGTTTTCCCAAAAAGAAATGTTTGTCTTTGGAGTGGAGAGGAGAAAGAATTGGTTTAATCCTCTTTTCTTTAGTGCCTGTCTTTGTCTTCCTTACACCCAACATACTGAAAATGGCACCACCAAAAAAAAAAGGGGGGGATTTGTTAAAAAAAATATATGCAAAATATAACTACTTTTTTTTTTTTTTTAATGAAACTGAGTATTTTATTACTGGTGTATTTGTCTCTTTGCTGTTCCTGTTTCCCATCTCTGTCACCATTCTAACACCACCATTAAAACAGAGCAAAGGAATCAAAGTTGAGTGATTGGAATTTTGGCTTTAAGTTGCTTGAGGGTTTTTTAAACAGACATTTCAACCAGAATGACATTAATGGAGTGGGGTTTTCCCACCTTTATTTATTTATTTATTTATTTATTTTTGAACCAAATTTTCCAGTGCTTGAACACACAGGGTGTCCTTCAGGCTGTTGAGCTCAGTCCTGGGGTTCTCCTCTCCTCCCACATGGACTTGCAGAGCTTGTCCTGCCCCGTGTCTCCACACAGGGTCTCCCTAGCCTTGGACAAAGCTGGAGAGACATTAATTAATCTCAATTAAAATCCAATGCTTTGGCCTTGGTTCTGCTGCTGGAGTCAGTAGATATTTGGCTGTGAGTTGTTGTAGGAAGGGGATTCCCAAGTGTTTCATTAACTGCAGGAATCCGATGGTTTTCCTGTGCATGGGATTGCACAGTTGTGTTTTTCCACAGCAAGGGGTGAGAAAACATCACACAAACCAGTTTGTACTGTGGCAATGGAAGAGATGTGTTAGGAGAGAGGTGCCAGGGCTAGCAGTGAGGACTGACAACACAGGAGAAGCTTTCCAGGGCTCAGCTCCCCCTTGGAAGTTGCAAACTCAGCTCTGGAAGGGGAACACCAACTTCTTCCAAAGGGCTTGGGATCCACAGGAAAACTGAGCTCTGGATGTGGTCACCTTGAGGACAGAAATTGATCCAACTTTAAGCTCAGATCCTGGGATGGGGAAGCAGGGATGGAAAGGGAAGTGGGGGATGGAATGGGAGTGTGTAAAGGAGGGGCAGACTTGATGGAATTCACCATTCTCTCATTGGAGGAACAGAGGAGCCCAAATGGACTCTTCAAAAGGATCAGCACCATGTGTACCTCTTTGGGAGTGGGAAACATGGTGCTTCTCATTTTTCTTGCCTGCTGTGTGCCAAGGGGATGTGTTTCCCATTGACTCTTGACCCTTCTGAAAGGGATAAAACCAAAGAGAAATAGCTGGCCAAAGGACTGCTGTTGGGGTCCATGGCAAAGACCCCACCAGCTTCAACAGGACCATGGTTCAACCTAGAGAAATAAAATAATAATAAAACCAAAAAACAACTAACCTCTCTGAGCCAGAGAAGTATAAAAAGTAGAAAATCTCTTGGTTTGGGACAGTGGCTGGACTGGAAATCATCTTCTCCTCAGCTTATCACTGTGCTGGATCAGGCCTGCCTAGGATGTTCTCTTGGAAATGGATTAAACCCTTTCCTTTTCTGAAGGTGGAGAATTCCCTTGGATATATATAGAATCTAGGACAACAGATACACAGTCTCAGAGAGGATCTTGGTGGGAAATGGATTTGCTGTCCACATAATATTCCTAGATAAAAGAAAAGATGTCAAATTTTTTTTTTGGGGGGGGGGAAAAAAAAGTGCAGAAAAGAAAATTGCTTGGTTCTGTGCATGTGGCCTTTATTCAATCAGCTTGAAATGTTTACTTGAGGTGGATCTTTTAAAAAGTGTTGTAGGAAATGTATCTCCAAAAAAATGAGAAAATGTGTTAAAAAGAAAAAAGCTTTCTAGCCAATGTTTGGGCCAGGCCTAAATAGTTCCTGCTCAGTCTCCTGTGCAAGTCTCCTGAGTGGTGGCAGCTTTCTCCTTCTCTTTTCAGAAACTTTCACAGCAGAGAAGCTGTCTCTGGCTTGCATCTTTCCTTGGCTTAACCTCCCATCTTTGGACATCTGGACTGAAGCTTTGACCTGCTGGGTAGCACATCCTCCTCCAGCTTTTGCTCCTGGCAGAAACCTCTGCTGTCCTCCCGTGTCCTCTGCAATTGAAGTGTCCAAAATCCTTCCCTCTACCTGTCCTGCTCTGAGCTCCCTCCCTGATGCCAACAGTGATCTCATCCCAGGAGCCCCCATGGTGCTGAGATCCTCTCCAATATCCCCATTACTGGTGCCAGCAGAGGCCCAGGACCTTCCCTGGGGATGTTTTATTCCCATTTCCTCTGTTGATTTGGGTTAATTCTTCCAATGGGTTTCCCTCCATCAATTGATTTTCCTCCTTTTGATCCCAGCCTTGCAAACCACACATTGCTTCCACCTGACTGACCTCCTCATCCTTCCCACAGCCTACAGCTGCAATAAGAGGAGTTTGAGCAAAGAGAACAACCCCTAAAGCAGTGAAGGGAGCAGGAAGATGAGGTTCTCTGCTGAGTCTTGCACAAGCATTAAGACCTCAGTGGTTTGCAGCATTTGGTACCCAGAAGTAGGAGTGGGAGGATGCCATGAACTGGCACCATGGGGATGCTTCTGGGAGGCTTCCCATCAATCCCAGCAAAGTTCTGCCTCCTTGTCACCTGTCTATTGAATTATTTAATGCAAATAAACCATTCCTTTAATTACTTGGGTAAAGGCTCTGTTTCCTCTGTTGTCCCCCAGCAGGGACTCTTCCACCCATGAAGAGCTGCATGACACCAGTGTCAGGTGGACCATGAGGTGCTTTTTGCTGGGTTCCTGCCTGGTGACAGGTGACTCAATGCCTCAAGGCTTGCAAGGGAGCCAGGGAGCTGATGAAAGAGCCCAGTGGAGAGAGAGAGGTGCAAGGGGAGAGAGAAGAAGAGGAGAAACCTTTTGGGATGGGATGGAAGTGAGTCATCTGACAGGTACTGCCACCAGGCCAGCCTGTAATTAAAGCTCACCTTGCCTGGTGTCTCCACCAGAGCCTGTGCCAGTCGTTCCCTGTGGCATTTTCACACTCCTTATCTGTCAGCCTAGAAATTACTTTTTTTTTTTTTTTTTTTTTTTAAGAACAACTTTGAAGGTTTTATTCTAGCAGGGAGACGAAGGGGGCAGACAGTCTGCTTCCCCACAGAGCTCCTTGCAAGGGGTGAAGCCATTGTTGCTTTGTGGGGGACCAGATTTTCAAGAGATGGGAGCTGGTTTTTCAAGGTGGGACCAGGTTTTCCAAAGTGCTTGGGTCCTGGCAACTCCCATCATGTTTCTCAAAAATGCTCATGGTGAAGTGCAACCACATCTTTCAAAAATCCTTCGTGGAAGCCAAACTGTCTAAAAAAATAATCAAAATTAAAAATGGGGACTTCCTGATGGTGCAGGCTGAAGTGGTGGCAAGTGTGTGGATGTGGAATTAGACTCAGGACCACATTTGGTTATTTTGTGTGGTGCTCAGTTTACCTTCTGCAGGCAGCTTGGAGATCCCTTTGCAGGTGGACCAGATGCACTGCTCCTAACAACACTGAGGCAAGAGATTAAGTCCTGCTTTATTAAGGAAACAGTTGGTGGATCAGGTTCAGCTCTATGGTGGTGGCTACGGTTTCAGTAACATCTGAGAATTAGGGATTGGGTTCAGATGCCTGCTGTGATGCTCAGAAATCAGAGAATGAATCATGGAATGGTTTGGGTTGGAAGGGACCTTAAAGATCATCTGGTTTCAACCTCTCTGGACACCCCTAGACCAGGTTGCTCAGGAAATCAGGACTGAAGGCCTCCCACGTTTTCCAAATCCTGCTGAGGATCTTGGATCACTAAAAATGATTCTACTGATCATTAAATCAAACAATTTGCTAAAAATCACTCCTGCTAAGTGCATGGAATGGGGGGGTTTGCTGGTTTCCTACACTTGGCTGCAGAGAGGGCCCATGTCCCTGTCCTTCTGCACGTGTTGGGCGGCACCACCTGAGATCCCCAGGGATCTGGGGCAGAGCTGGACCAGGTGCCCTCTCCTCAAGCCTCACTGGTCCCTTTCTCCTACGAGGGAGGACTTGAGGAGTCCTGCTGGGGGTGTGTGAGATGCAGTCCTGCAGACACACCAGGAGATGTTCCCCAGGAGCCACCTGGGCTCACCCACGCCGAGTGCCCTCTTCCAAGTGGCCTTGCATGAGCATCCCATGACTCCATACCCAGGAATGCTGCCATGGACCAACCACCTGCTGGGGGATTGCATCAGGCCCCCAAACTCGTTCTGCACAGGATGGAGTGGCTTGGTGACACCTGCTTGTGTGCAATGTGGCACTTCTCCGGGATGGTCACCAAGGGCTGGGGAAGAGGGAGGTGAGGGTGAGGGTTCATTCGTCATCCTGGTGGTGTGAGCAGCATGGGGTGATGTCCTCCCAGACTCCACAGAAGGTTTTGGGATCTTTTCTGCTCCTCCTGGAGGAAAGTCTTCCCTAGTCTCCGAGATGTCTGCAGTTTTTCCACTTCTCCAGCTGGGAAGATGAGCTGGGTCTGCTGAGCTAATACCCACCCACATGCCTTAGGCTTTCTTGTCCTTACAGCTTCAAGCCCTTCCTTTTATTCCTTAAAAAAGCTGATATAGCCCTTGCTGCTTCTGCTCAGCATCACTGAGCTGTGTTCTGACCTGGTCCAATCCTGCTGCCCTTTTATCTCTAATGATGCTTGTCCTGGCCCTGGGGGGGAGTCTCCCAGGGACTTCTGCAGGCAGACACAGAGGAGCTGATGTTACTTCCCTCTTACACCTTGTGTGTACAACACATTGCCCAGAGATCTGCGTGGTATCAAGCCTGGACTCACCTCCCTCCCTTTGTGCATCTCTCCCTGTCTCCACTGAGCCCTTTCCTTTGTAGTCAGGGATCAGCATTTCCAGGATTTCAGCTCTCCTGGAGCCAGGCGCCTGTGTTAGGTGAATTACCAGGGCCCATTTCTCTCTCTCTCTCTCTGGACTGTAGACAGAGCCCCAGGTGCTCCTCTCTTAGATGCAGACATCCTCACTCTGAACTTCTAAAGCTGGGTGAAACAAACCACCACCCCTGATGGTTCTCACATACATTAAAGGCTGAGAGGCTGATAAGGAACCTGCTAGATTCTAGCCTAAATTTATTAATGTCCAATTTATACCAGTCTGTCCTTCTAGCAACATTGTCCTTCACCTTTATGTTGCTTTTCCACCCCCTGGGTGCTTGGGTTGTGCTTCTCCTTAGACAGAACAAGACCATTCCCTTTTATCTCTCTGTGAAAGCCGAGAGCTCCCAACGTCTTCCTGGTGAGAAGGAGTTTCCATCCCCTTCATTGCCCTAGCAGTTCTCCTCCACCCTTTATTTCTTGATCAAAGGTGACAAAAAGAAGATGCTGGATTCCAGATGAGACCCCTCGTAGCCAGAGTGAGGAAATGCTACTTTATTTCTACTGAAACCATTAAACCTGATGAGCTCGGGGTTATGTTACCCCACGCACGCTGCTGCACCAGATTGGCAATTCCTGGGCATCCCAGGGCTGAATAATGCACAGGGATGTGTCTCCCTTTCTGCTGGAGGCAATTCCTATCTGCTCCAATCTGGAATGCTCAGGGTTTTTTTTTTTTGACCTAAGTCTTATGCCTGGACTGTTTATCTCCAGGTGGGAAGCCTTATCTTGAGAGTTGCCCAGCAACCTGTGGAAAAGCAACAGGATTCAGCCAACTTTATGTCTGCCTTCACAAACCTCCTGGTGAAAAAAAAAAAAAAAAAAAAAAAAAAAAAAAAAAAAAAAGAGTGCTGAGAAGCTGAAAAGAAAGTATTTTTTCCAAACTGTTTGACCTTTGAAAAGAAATAATTCCAGAAAAGAAAATGTTCTAGTATAGAATGAAACAGGCATCCCATTTGGCCAGACTTTGCTGAAACAAAATACTCTTACAGCCCATGAGAAGCTGGATTTGTGCATGGGGCTGGGAGAGAAAGATATTCTTTGCTGTTTATTCAGCTTTGGGGTTTGGGAAACGCCAACATCTTTTTTTTTTTTTTTTTTTTTTTTGTGTGTGTGTGTGTGTTTTGTTTGCTTTCCTTTCTGAAAGAGTTAGAAATTTCAAAATCCTGAAACTCTTCCCAAAATGAACCAGCTGGTTATTGCTCAACTTTTTTTTTTTTTTTTCTGTTCCTACCTCCACCCTCCTGATGAGTTATCCAGAGGGTGTGACATTCTGGGATCGCCCTGATCCCCAGGTGCTGGAAAGGGCCACTTCCAGCACCTTCTCCCTAAGTAGGGCTCAATCCTGCTGTCACCTGGAAAACCTGTCCCTGCCAAAAAGAACATCCTATTCCCTTGGCTCAGGTGCTTCAAGGTGCCCTTCCCAGCAGCATGGCCAAGCCACCTCCTAGAGCTGCTCCTGACCCCACGTTCTTTATCCACAGGGACTTTCAGAGCATTTGTTTCTCCTTTCTACCAAAGTAAATAAAAGCCAAATCAAGCTATTAGTGTCTCACACCTCAAGCATTAGGGCTTTCTCCTGCATTCGTAGAAAAGGTTGAGGTTATTACCAAAGAGGTGAAAATTAGATAATAGCTGATGTCTCAAGGGTGCCAGCCAGCCTGGGCTGAAGTGATTCTTTATTTCACAGCACATCATAATTCACTGGTGACTGCTAACAGGAGCCTGGTGTCTTACTCTTATTTATGGGCTGCTAGTAGTAGATGATTATAGAAAATACAGTAATTAAATAAGTACTTCGGCTGGGTAGGTTTGGCCTGGGAAAGAGTAAAATTAGACGAGGCAACATGAGCTGTTCCAAATTGGGAAGTCTGATTAATTTCACTTTCTTTGCTTGTAACATGCCTTGGTAATATCTGGGAGGAGGGTTCACCCTGGGAAGGTTCTGAGTGGGGAATGAGAGCCCATGGGCTCAAACAGGCGGCACGTTGAGGTGATGCTCAGTGGTCCCCATCTGCCCCATGCTGTATGTGCAGGACACCCACAAGCTGGGTTTCAAGAGTAAAACTAAATAAAAGTGGTTCTTGGGACCACCTGTTTACAATATTTTGGGGATAGAACCTCTTTTGGGGAAGCTCTCTTCTCATTCCCCCTTGCATTTTGCCCCTCGTGTTCCTCTCCAGCCTAAGAATTCCCAGCAGATCCGAGGCCAGAGGTTGAACTGGCTCCAGCCCAGCAGGAACCTGCAATTACCCAAACATCCCCGGGATGCCATCAAGACAGGATTCCCTTTGATGAAGCGTGGTATCCAGGTAACCTGTTCCTAATCAAACAAGACACCTTGGTGTGCAGGAAAGGGCACTGCCGGCCATTCCGGGTGCTCCGGGAGCGTGTTGTGGGCAGAGCAAACAGGAAGCCAAGGGATGGACCACTGAGAGCCACCCCACCTTTGCCCAGGGGTGTTGGGCAGGTGACGAGTCACTCAGAGCTGGTCCTTCTCTGGCAGTGACGCATTGTTTTGAACAAGAAATTCCAAGAGGCTTGATGGTCCTCTTGCTTTAGGGACCAGCGTCATTACTTGAGGTTTTTGGGGTTAAAATCCACAAAGGTGCTGACCTTCCTCTCAGGAGCCTGACAGGATTTGGGGCCAGGGCTTTAACCCTGTCAGCCTTGGGTGTTGGAAGTGCTGAAGGAAGGAGGATGGTCACCAAGAGCCTTCCTCTTGAGCAAATGGAGAGAGAAGCCATTCCAAACCATGAGTCATTGCTTTCAACCACCCTTTTTGGTGGGGGCCACCTCTCTTTCTTTCCACAGCCCATAGAGGGAGCTGAAGGTGCTTTGAATCATCTGGCATGAAATCTGGCCTGGGTGCTTACATAAGAATGGGATGCTGAAATACCTGCATGGCTTGGGCTTTTTGGAGCCACCCATGAGGCCTTTGGCCTCTCTTTGCCATGTGGCTCTTTGCCATGCACCATCTCATGGGGCTGGTGCAGAGGGTGAGATAAGGTAACTGAAGGCATTAAAGATGCTATTCAACATCTCTTCAATGGGGTTCCTCCTTCTTTTGGGGTTTCCTTCCTCATCCAATAAAGAGATGAACTCTTGACAATCTCTCTTGGAGGAGGTGGGTCTAAGGAGACATTCTGGACTCCAGGCATGGGAAGATGACTCCTGCTGTGAATATCAGCCCTGCTGGAGCGTGATGAGATTCCCTCAGAGGTGCAGAGCTGCTGAAAGCACTCAGGTTGAGACACGATGCAGCAACCCTAGGAGCACTTCCAGCAGATTGCCTCTTGGGCCAGCGTGCAAGGAATTGAGCTGGGGCCATCCAAGGTGGCAGCAGAAGCTGAGCCAAAGCAGCCCCAGCTCTTTCTGCGACATGCAGAGGGACCAAGGGTCTTCCCCAAGATTTTTTCCCAAGGGTCTCCTTGGGGATTGCTGCTCTGGACTCTTCCACTTGCAGACACTTTGCTGCCCTCAGCACCCTGCAAGCAGGGAAGGGCAGACATCAAAAGCTGAATGGGAGCATCCAAAAGTTCATCTGGAGCACGCAGACCTTTCGCGTTGGTAACGGGAAGTTGGAGAGATTTCAAGCACTCTCATCCCACCTCCTGGCACTTCTGCTTCTGGTTAGGGCCAGACATAACCACAAGAACAAGCTTTCTCACGGTGTTTCAGCACATTTCCTGTTGGTCCTGGAAGAAAACTGGAAGAACCTTTGAAACTAAGAGGACATCTACCCTTTGTAGAACCACAAAGAGTCTGCTTTGGAAAGAGGCGCAGGGCCTGGAGTCTTGGAGTTAGGGGTTGAGTGAGTTTACATTCTTGAACCAGTTTGCACCATCCCAACTGAGAAGTGGCCCCCTCACCAAAAGAGAAGAGTTGATTTCATGTTCCTCAGCAATGAGTCACAATCCTGCAGGGCTCCAGTGCCACGGGAGCAATCCCAGGCTGCCTCAGGAGACTGGGATGGAGCAAACTGGTGCACTGGGTCACTTTGGAGCCCAGCAGAGGGTCAGAGATGGATGTGAGGGTGGCAGAACATTGCTGTGGAGGGAAGGTCCTCCCTGGTGCTGACACACAGGGAGGGTTTGTCAGTCTTTTTTTTTTTACTTGAGGGAGTTGGGCTGTGTGAAGCAGAGCCATGGGGAGACCTGGGTGGAAAATCAGGTTTGTGTGTGGTTGTGGGCAAGGGGCTTCCAGGAAACATTTCACTTTGGGGAAGAGGAAGACATTTGAAAGGGTTTCATCAAACTGTTTATGTTGGAGAACTTCTGGGTTTTTTTTTTCCAGTGCAAGTTTGGCTGCATCTTCCCAGGGTTAGTTTTGTTGTGATGGACATTTGTAATCAAATTAAATCAAACCACAGAAAAAAACAGTCAACAGGAAAACCCTTCAGCTCAGATCACCCCTTGGGCTCAGAAGCCCTTGGAGGATCCTCCTCTGCCATTGTCCCTGCTGGGGACTGGAGCATGAGAAAGCAGTTTTGGGCTGGGAAAAGGCAAACTAAGAACCCACCAAAATTTGCTGCCAGCACAAGAGGTGAACTGTGGCCATGGAGACATCCAGCCACATCCTTCTGATCCCATCATGTGTGTGCTGCACCTCTGGATTTAGCCTGGGGCTCCCGAAGGTGTCAATACTCATTTTGGGTGTCAAATCCTCACAATCTAACATTGGTTTTGTTGTTGTTTGGGGGTTTTTTTAAGGTTAAAGAGTGTGACAGCAGAGAAGTTTGGACAGCCAGCTGGAGGGTGTTGAGACACATCAGGAGAAGGCTCAAAACCACAGAGCTGGGCTGGGATTTAACATCATCTCCCCATGAAGTGCAGGTAGAGTTTACTTTCCCTGTTTTATCTTTGCTAAGCCTTAATCACAGAGTTGCTGCAATTCCTTCCATGAGGTTAAGTCAAAGGAAATCCCCAGGTCACGTCACCTTCCACTCTCTCTTCCCATCCTCTGCCTGCACTTTGCTAATTCCAGGAAGATGTGAACTGGGCTCAGCAGTGGGATTTGGTGGGATTTGAGCTGCAGGTTTGGGTGAGGGCACTGGGGGGGAGGGCTGAGCTCTGTCTTGCCCCTCGAGTATGGCAAACCAGCAAGGGTGGGAAGATGTCCAGGTTTGTGTTCTATATGGAAATGTGTTCTCCATCTCACCTGCTGCCCTGGAGGAGCTGTGTCGAGAGAAGTCAGAGCCTGCATTTGACACCAGCTGGGAGCTCAGGTCCATTTTGTGGAAGGAAGGGTTGTCCCTGCAGTGGGGTCTGTAGGGAGCAAGGTGACCTCTTGCATTCCAGCTGTCCAGCTCCATCCCTACTTTCCCTCCCCCAGCAGAGCTGTGCAGTGAAGTCCTCATCTTCCTCGTTCTATTCCCCAGGTCCTGGTGCACCAAAGCCCAGCCAGTGCAGCATGTTCTCCTTTTGCAGAGGGCAGCTCCCCAGCCAGATCCACCTCCCCCAAGCAGTGGGCCAGGGTGAGGGAACTTGCCCGAGACCACCCAGGGGCCAGCAGCCTTGCTTGGAGGAGTTCCCAAATCCCTTGGTTTGTTTGCCAGCCTCAGGGCCACACTCACCTCCCCCTTGGGCAAGGGGAAGTTTCCTGGGACAATCCTTTCTTCTTGTCAACTTTTTTTTTTTTTAATTAAATGAAATTAAATTTCTGTAGCATCTTTTTTTTTTTTTTTTTTTTTCCTCTTTAATATTATTCTGTACCTTAGGCATTGCTTTGAGTCCACCAGGGTGAGTTGTATAAGAGTGAAGAGTCAGGTTGACTATCTGCCCACTGCTCCTCCCTTCCCTCCCCCTCCTCTCCTCCAGCCACCCCAGAGCTACTCAACACTCGACCTGTGCTGCAGTTTCATCCATCCCCAAGCTGCACATCAAAGGTTGGGTTTGCTTAGCTGCTCGCTTCCCTGGCAGGCTTCAGGGATTAATCACACCCCAGCCTGCGTGAAAAGCGTGACCGTGTCACCCTTGTTTGTCTCAGCTTCTGGTTATCTGAGAGCCAGCCTGGCCTTGGCTCTTGGCCTTTCCTGGATGGACCATTTCCATTTTGATTTCTTTCTTTGGGTTGCCAGCCACAGCCCGGGTTGGCTGGAGGTGCCATGCCAGCCTCGTGGAGGATGCTGCTGCAGACACTTAATGAACAGCTTTGATTTATTGGGGTTGCTGGAAGAGCCAGGAGGCTCCTGCACCTGGCAGGAGAGGTGCACTGAAGGCAGTCACGAGTGATTTCTGCCCCTAAAGCTCTGCAGCATGGTAGAAAAGGAGGAAAAATGAATGGATACCTCCTGAAGAGCCTGCAGGAATCGGGGGACAACCCGCTGGGTGATGTGTGATGGGTGTCAGCCTCCATCCACCCCCAGAAGAGGAGGTTTGGGTCACCATGGGAAAGTTTAAAGCAGCATTTGGAGAGGGGCTGGCAGCCAGAGGTGACACTGGGGAGCTGCCTGTGTGCTGGTGACAACTCTGTGCCAGCAGAGGTTCACGTGGCCTCTGCAGCCTCAGAGAATGGGAACCAGAAGCCAAAACTGCAGCTGGATGGGGGCAAGGATCCTTTCCTTAACTCCAGCTGCTGACTGGGTATGGGCTGCTGCTGAGCTGACCCCTGGGAGGGCAGCTGGGGGGTGTCTGGTCTGGTTTGCTGGGATCACACTGCTTCTCCCATAGCCTTCTGCAACAGCACTGATGCTGCAGGCTGGAGAGAGCCCAACTTCACCCAGGTTGTGCTGGAGACTGACCCTGCCCAGGCAGAAATGCTCAGAGAGATTAGCAGTGGGATCTTGGGTTTGGGTGGGATTATTGCTTGGGGTTTTTTATGTCTTGGGCATCATCTCTGGTGAAAGAATTAGCTCAGAGTGGCAGAGAGAAGCTCCAAGAGAGAGCAGCAGGGCTCTGTATTGAGAAACAGGCACTGCACTGAGGAGCTTGCAAAAAAAAAAGCTGGGAGGGGAAGTAAACAGAGCAGAGCAGGGCTGGGATTGCAGCACCCTGGCCCCGTCCAGCACCTACACGTGGGGCCTGGGGCCCTCCTGGCCGTGTGACACCCAGCACTGACCTGTCCTGCTGCTGCACAGGGGGATGTGGGGGCCAGGGTGGCAAGGGAGGTGCCCTGGAGGTGAGGCTGAGCGGGTGTGATGATGTTCAGCAGCTCAAGGCAGTCTGAGGATGGAGAAGCCCTTGGCAGATGGAGGAGTTGGGGCAGAGTTGGAAACTCCCCGTTTCCAAGGAATCACACGGATAAGACGTGGAGCAATGGGCACAAGGTGCTCCAGGGGAGATTCTGATTGGACACAAGAGGTAAATTTGTCACCGTGAGGACAGTCAGACATTGGAATGGTCTCCCAGGGGAAGTGGTGGACTCCCCCACTTTGGAAAGTTTGAAGTCTCAGCTCGAGAAGGTGCTGGGACATCTCAGATAAACAAGAATATTAGAATGATGACCAGATGATCCTTGAGGTCCCTTCCAACCTTGTGACATTCTGTGATTCTATTTCCAACATTCCTGCCATGGGGGAGCTGGAGCAGCTGCTTTGCAAAGCCCAAGGGATGTGTGGCACTAGCCCCTGGAGGCTGGGGCTGTGCAGCTGTGCTGGGGGAGAGGAGAGACCTGGATCTCTTACAGGGATGTGGCTTTGGACCAGCACTCTCTGAGCTGCCTGCAGGATCCCCAGGAGGATGCCTGGGTCCCACAGCAGGATGGATCCAGGGGAGGATTGTGGCAGATGAAGCCATACCTCTGGCTGTTATCCCCTAGCTAATTCCCAGCTTCCAATTTAAATCCTCTGCATTTCCTCTGTCCCTGGAGGAGGCAAAGATCCTGGGCATGCAGGAGTGACCACCCTGCCATTGCATCCCAGTCACACCAGGCATCAAGTGCTGCCTCTCCCCATGGGCACCCCTGGGGAGCAGGGGGGATGCCCGGGGAAGGAGGAGGGGACTGCCTTTCTGTGGGAGTGTTTTGCAGAGCAGGAGAGAGAAACCAAGAGGGAGCAGACACCAGGCAAACAAGGTGACTAGGTGGTGAGGAATGCAGGCACAGGCTCTGCTCGTGTGTGAGATGCAGAGAGGAGATAGAGGGGCAGCTGCAAAAATGCTTTCACCAGCACAGCCACGACACTGGCTCCCAAAAACTGAGAGGAAGGGTCAGTCTCAGCATCTCCATCCCCAGTGAAAGAACCTGGAAGCAGTTTGGGGTTGAGCTGCAAAACTTTGCCACGAGGCACTTGCTACCAATGGCTTAGCAGGGCTAATAAAGCTTTTAGAGAGGTGTTGAGCTAGGAAGGGTTTTACAATAGTAAGTTGTAAAAAGCTAAAGGGGTTGGGGACAGATAAAGTCTTTGTGCTTGAGCAGGTAAAAGGCAGTGCAGAAGGTGTAGGGATAGGCAGGAGATTATTCTGGGGGCAGGTAATCCCCAAACCACTTCCTCTAGGGTTCCCAGAGAGGGAACTGGAGGAATCCTAAATCTCACCTCGAAGTACTTCTCCTTTGTGACATTTCTCTATGGTAATATTTGATTTGATTACTTGAATTATTATTTGATTTGAATATTTGATTTCCTCTTTCCTGGAGAGGCTCTCTTTCTCTAGGATGAAACAGGTCCTGGTAGCACCATGGCAAACACAGAGTGAACTTGTGAGATTCCTTTCCTCTGGAAATCAGGCCCCAAGCCCAGCATGCCAGTGGTGTGCAGCTGGCTGGAGGTCACCCTGTTCCTCCCAGACAGGAGCTTTGGAGTTGGAACTTCTCTCTCTGGTAATCAAAGGTGCTTTGCTTCTTCTCTGGCATGGTTTGGGCAGGTGGGATGGAGGGATGAGCAGAGCAGTGGGTGCTGCCAGCAGGAGGAGGTGATGGGGACAGGAGGGCAGAGGTCCCCAGGTGGGTGGGCATCCTACCCCTCTGCCCCTGCCTGGAAAAATCGGGAGGAGGATCCTGTACCCTGCCTCTGGCCTCCAAAAGAGCTGAGGAGGCTGGAAATGTCCCTGTGTTTATCAAAAGCTGAGTGGTTTGTCAAGCCCTGGGTCAGACATCTCCACCTCTCTGCGTGCCCCTGCGCTCGATTCCCAGCTGGGACCATTCTGGATTTGGTGTGGGGATGAGCCCCACACTACTCAGCCCCATCCGCCTTTGATCTTAAGCTCTGTCAAGAAAGATGCTTTGGGAGGAATCTTGCCCATCAAGTACCATCCACAGGCGGCTGCAATGTCACAGCCCTGTGACAAAGCTCTGACAGCTCCAGGAGCTGAGGTGGTGCCAGGTTGAAGCTAAGCCTCCACCTTCTGCCCTGGGGCTGGAGACAGGCTCTTTGCCAGGCTCTGCAAAAACCTTCTGGCTCCCTGCCTGGCCGGTTCAGGGGGCTCAGCTGCTTGTCACATCCTGGGGGAGCCGCCACTGAGTGTCCCTCCCCCCCCCTCCGGTGTCCTGAGCCCTGGGTCTGGCTGTGAACCCTGTGGTCTGGGGTAGGAGCTGCTGCGTGGTGTAAGGTGCTGAGGAGGAGGATGCTGTTCCTGAGCAGTGTGGCCGAAGTTTGGCCATCACCCCCCCCAAAATGAGTCAAGCCCTCGCTGCTCCCCAGGGTGGGTACCGCTGGGGTGTCACCAGGTACCACCACGGCTTCACCCCCGTCCCATCCTTTTCCCAAATGATCCCGAAAGTGGCTTTTCCTCCTCGGCTCGGGGTGGGGAAGCCACTAGATGGCAACGTTACCTGCATGCAGCCTGGCCGCCTCGCCGGGGATGGAGAGGGACCGGGACAGGGGATGCTCCTGGGCACCGGGACCGGGGATGATCCTGGGGAAAGGGACCGGGACCGGGGATGATCCTGGGGACTGGGACCGGGGATGCTCCTGGGGACCGGGACCGGGACCAGGGATGCTCCTGGGGACCGGGACAGGGGATGCTCCTGGGGACCGGGACAGCTCTGTCCCCGGGCAGGGTCTGTGCTGGGGGAGCCTGACCTGGCGGGTCACCTCTTCAGCCACAGCTTAGTGACACGTGTCAAGCAAACGAGTTACCTTAAAATGACTTCAATTCCGGGTCACTGGTTTCATATTTACCAGCAAAGCCCCCGTGAGATGTGGCAGCGCCGTGGGCTCACATGCACACCCGTGTTCCCACGTGGCCAGCCCTGGAGATTCCCTGCAGAACATTTCAGGGAACCCCCCAGACTCCTGCAGACTTGCCCAGGTTTGTCCTTGAAGGACAGTTTGGTCCTTCCAGCACGGACAGCTGAGACCTTTCAGCATTTGTCACAGTCTCTGTGGTGTCACTGCTGTGGCTGCAGCCCCGAGTCCCCGGGGGTTTGGGCTTTGAGGTGTGACCAAATCCAGCTGGCTATGGCCTGGCCAGCTCAGGAATGTGCAGCAGTGCTGGGAGACACCCCCTGCCTTCCCCTGCTCCCTTTGGATCTCCTCTCTGCCCGTGTTAGGTCTCTGCCAGGGCCAAGCTCTGATATGTGAAGGGTTTTTAGAACCTGACGGGGGGTGAAAAGCCACCTCAGGTCAGGCTGGGATTGTTCCCTTGGGAAGGCAGGAGAAAGGCTGCTGAGAGCCTGGAGGTGCTTTGGGCATGGTGCCCGTCTCTGCTGGGTCACATCCAACTGCCCAGCGAGTTCCTGCAAGCAGAGAAGTTCCTGACCCTGACCCCATGTGCCTCAGTTTCCCCCCCACGCCGTGATCCCTTCAAACAAGGAAGGGGCTGGAGGAGCGTGGTGGCAGGCTTCCCCAGCTGGGAATGGTCATTAACCCTCCAACACATGGAGGCCACAGTGCATGAGGAAATGAAACTCCAGCCTGGTATGGAAGAGCAGCCCTGGACAGAAAAGGGCTGTGCTCTTCACCCCAGGAGGATTTATGGGAGTCCTGAGTCAGAGGGCAGAGTAGGTCCTACAACAGGTCCTACAATAAACACTGGAGGATGGAGCTGGGTCCACGGAGCCTGGAGAAAGATGGATCAGGGTGGATTGGGGTGGGGAGGGAGGTGGGAGCCCTGCCCGTAGCTCTGTCCTCACTGCCCCTGGAGGCCTCCAGTACAATGCTTCCAGGTGGTCAGTATTCATTTTCTTCCTTTTTTTTTTTTTTTTTTTTTTTCTTCAGGGCTTTTCTCCATCCTCAGTCTCCACCCACTGCCCTCCAAGCTGTGAAAACTGCAAGTTTGGAAACCAGCCTTTGTCACCAAATCACCCCACGGTCTTCCAGCTGCAAACCTACCCCTTCCCTGTGCCTCTCAGAGGGGCCCCAAGGGTGGGACACCACTCTCTGAGCCTGTCCCAGGGCAAATGCCACCACCACAGGGCCAGAAAGGTGAGATCTGGGGCAAGGGGAAGGAGTGGAGGCCAGGAGGTCCCAAGTCCCAGGAGCCTCCACATTGCTTTGTTGCAGTGGAGACCAATGGTGCTGTTCCCCCAAATCCTTCCTTCTCCACCCCCCTGGGCTTTCCAGCCTCCCTGTGTGACTAAGAGCTGGCTGCCTCCCAGGGGTGTCACCCCAGGACCCCAGACAACCCCAGGGAGCCAAGAGGAAGAGGAAATCCTTGAGTCTCCTTCCTCATCACCCTCCTCCTCCTCTTCTTTGCTGCCTGCCAGCTCCCTTCCCCAGCCAAGGGGGTGGCCCTGGGTGGCCCAGCTGGGAAGGGCCTCTCCCTATTACTCATGGGGATGATGTGGGGGGGATGCAGGGCTGGAAAGTTGGAGTCAGTGGAAAGTGGGCACTTGCTTCTGACCTTCTCATCTTCCCAGCTGTAGCTGAGCTCAACTAAACGCCCCGACGTGAGGCCAGGGGTGGCAGGAGGCTGGCAAAGGGGACGTGGAGCTTGGCTGGGGTTCCCCATCCTGAGCTGGGAGGACAGGACATGGAGGAGTCTGAATTTAGAGCTACAGCCTCAGAGAAACCTCATTTTCCTGCTGCTTGCACTGGAAGCTGGTTAAGGATGTGTCTGGTGGACATGACCAGAGCACCCCATGCCTGGAGATGCTCCCTCAGCATCTCCCACCCATCCTTCTGCCATCGAGAGGCTTTCCAGACTCATGACAAAAATAAACCCCGAAGTATAGGGAAAGCCAACGTTCCTTAGTCACGCTGGAAGTTGTTTGAAAATCTTCCTTCCAGCCCTGGGTCCTCTGAGCCTTTCTCAAGCTCTGGTGGTATAAAGCTGCCTTGAAACCAAACCTTGAAAATCTTCCTTCCAGCCCTGGGTCCTCTGAGCCTTTCTCAAGCTCTGGTGGTATAAAGCTGCCTTGAAACCAAACCCCCCCCCAGCCCATGGTGGTGATTCCCCCACCCCAAGCTTTCCAAAATCAGGACAATGATCTGTATTTCCCAATAGGAAGGTGGCCTGGCAGTTGAATCTGCAGGTCCTGGTGTCACCATTTCCAGAGATTTCCCAATCTAAGCTTCTGGAGGCTGGAGATAGACTCACTTCCCACCTCAAATCCTCTTCAGAGCACCCAAGTTTAGTAACGTTGATATTCAAAACTTCTCCTTTGCCCAAAAGTCAGATTATTTTTTTACCTAAACTGAGTTTCCATGAGGAGGATGCCCACAGAAGGACCAGAGCCTGGAGGGCTGGCATCTCCTTTACAGAAGGCACTGATGGATTTTTTGAGAGGAAATGCAATTTATAAGAAAAATCTTCTGACGTGAAGGTCGGGGGGTGGGTGTGACTCTGAAAGGGTGTGAGACTTGGATCCCTGCTTCTTTCCAGCTCTCAAAGTGGGGACAAATCCAGCTGGGAGTACCACGAATGTCCCTTGTCCTACCTGAATGCTCAAGATGCCAGTTATTATGGGATGGACACATACACCTCTGCAATATTTCAATGGGAATTTCTGCCTGGGTCTAGGTGAGCAGATTTATTTCTGAAAAAAAAAAAAATCTTTCTTTCCAATAAACCAGCATTTTCCTGTTATAACCCAGCAAACAAAACTCTCCCAAACCCTTGTGGATTATTTTTACTGCCCAGTGCTCTGCTCAGAGTGAGGCAAGAGCCGGATTCAAAACCGTGGGCACATTTTGGGCTGCAAACTGGATGAAACAGGACCCCTGGAAAGCCCAGGTGGGATTTTTTTTTTGCAAATCGATGGTGAGACAAAAGCTGGGCTGACCCCACACCAGCAAAGCTCTCATGGGGGGCACGTTCAAAGGGAGCTGTGCCCATGGTGCCTCCCCCTTTCCCAGGAGCAGGAGGAGGTGAGATCCAAGTGGTGGTTATCACCAGGTGATGCCTCCCCAGCTTTGTGCTGAGCTGGGATTGAGTTACAGGGCTGGGAAATCTCCTGGGCAGGTCGCAGGTGGATTAAGGAATTCCAGTCTCCATTCAGTGCCTGGTGAAGCACAACTAATTTGGGAGCTGTAAAGAGCCAGGGGGAGGTGAAACGGGAGGTGGTGGATGGGAAAGCCACCTGCAAGGGAAGGTGATGCTGGAATCCAGCAGGCAGGGAGGAAATGGTGGGATTTGCCATCCCACCCACCCCTCCAGCAACTTCTTTATTTCACCTGGAGAGAGAGCTCTGGGTGAAGGTGACGGGGTGGGAGGAGAGGCTGATGTCTCACCTCCATGAGGGGGATGCTTCCAGGGAGAGGGAAAATCAGCACAGGTGGATTGTGGAGATGGGTCAGAGCCAGGCTACACCCCGAGCATGGCTGGAGGTGGGCATGGAGCCCACCAGGGGCTGGATGAAAGGAACTGCAACATCAGATGCTGGAACAGGTTGCCCAAGGAATTTGTGGCTGCCCCATCCCTGGAAGTATTCGTGGCCAGGTTGGATGGGGCCCTGCACAGCCTGGGCTGGTGGGAGGGGTCCCAGCCCACGCAGGGGGGTTGGAACTGGGGGGAGCTTTAAGGTCCATTCCGTCCAAACCCATTCCATGATCTTGGTGCCAGGGAGTGTGGGGGGATGTGGGCAGATGTCTGAGGAAGAAATGGACCCCCCAGTGAGGACCTGATGCTCCCAGAGGGCTGAGAGATGGAGAAGGAGAAGCCAGGGTGTAGGAGCTGGGTGAAACCCTGAGCTTGTGACAATGCCAGAGTGTGTGTGACACCCCGAGTGTGACTGTGAACATGGATCAGGTGACAGCAACTCCCTCTTGGTGCCTGTTCACACATCAGGAGCCACACAGCTCCCACCAGGCATCACCCACCAAGCCCAGGACTCAAGCTGGACCCTCTGCCTCTCCAAGGCTGGTGGCCCCTTGCTTCAGGCCAGTCCAGGGGGATTTGGACTTGAGGAGGACCCTGAACCCGAGCTGGGCACCCAGCCCATCCCCTCCAGCTGCCAGGGACCCAGGGACTGTCTGACACTGCTCCCAGCTCCCTGAGCTCAGCCCGAGGCTGTGGAGCAGGAGATGGCTTGGGGGGTGGGGGTGTGTGTGTCCCACCCCAGCCTGGCCTCGGGAGGGATGTCCCAGCACCACGGAGCCCCCGCCGAGGCCATGTCCCCTGGGGCAGGTCCCCTGGACCCTCCTGGCCCTGCCTGGGGGGACTTTAGCACCCAAGAGCCGTCGGGGAGGCAGCGATCTCCTCCACCCTGTGCTCCCCAGGAGACTCCGAGGCGCCTCTTAATCGTGCTGTAATTACACACTTACCCGCACCATTTTTTTTTTCTTTTTTATTTTTTTTTCTTTTTTATTTTTCCTCCTCCCTCTCGAGTTCACCTTCCCCAGGGATGTAAATCCCCAACGCGTGCTGCGGGGGCTGGCAGCCCCCCTGGTGTCCCCACCCGGGGTCAGCGGGCTGGGGAAAGGAGGATGGGGACACCTGAGGTGACACCAACCCAAATGGCTTGGCAGGGGCGGCCCTTGGGGCGGGTGGCTCAGGTCTCCAGCTCTGCAAGGGAAGGGTGGTGGCTCTGGGACCTGGGGAGGTGGCAGTCACAGACAACTCGGGTCCTCCAAGGGGACAGGGATGTCCCTCTGGGTCCTTTGTGCAGCAGGATGACACGACAAGGTGGCTGTTAGCCCCAGGCACTAGCCAGCCATGGGATGGAGGTAGCCACCACCACCACCAGACACCTCCACCCCCGGGGGGTGGTTTGGGGGTGGTGGGATGTCCAAGCTCCAAATGTCACACCATGGACTCTGCCCTTGTGGCATCCCTGCCCGTGTCCCCCTCCTGTCTGATGCTCACGGTGCTCCCAGGTTCCTCCCCCAAGCTGTCTGGTTCCTCCTCTGCCGGGACAGGGACCATTTGGCAGGGACCAAAACCCCCGTTTGGGGTGGGGGGAGAGCCCTGGCTGAGCATCACCTGGCACCCTCCCAGCAGCAGGAACCACAGGCTCAGCCCCAGGGCTGGCTTCTGCCTCTTCCTGCTGCTGGGCAAGACCCCGACTCCTTTATTCAGGGAAAAAAAAAACAAAACCAAAAACCAAAAAACAAACACAGAAGACGACACTGAAAATTTTGCTTAAATTGAGCCTGGGAATTTGGCCCCAGAGGCTGAAATAATTCTTTCTGCGTGGCACACGCAGGGAACAAGAAAACAAAACAAAACCCAACCAAAAAAAAGCAACCCAACAAAACAAGCCAAAAAACCAAACCAGAAGCAGCAATATAAAAGGAACAATTTCCTTTACCACTAATTTTCTCTCTGTTAATTAGCAAGAATGTGGGGTCACTGATTATAATACTCTTCACATCTTTCCTAACCCACATATCCCCAGCTGGGGACAGCCAGTGGCCACACAGCCCTGAGCCTCCCCAGCAGCCTCAGAGAAAAGCCTGGGGAGGGGAGGGGGTACCCTGGGCTGGACTCTGATGTTGCCTCTTCTGTGGGTAAATCCAGGACTCCAAAATGATTTTTTTATTTTTTAATTTTTTCCAAGGCTTGAGCTGAATCTGCTCCCTCTGAAACTCAGCACTGGCTGCAAAGGAGGAGACGGGAGCCAGGGCTGGGGCTGCTAGCAGAGACATTTTGAGCAGGGCTTAAAAATATAAAGCTGGAATATGGAGAACAGAGCAGGTCCAACTCCAGGAGCTTCTCCCTGCTCCCATCGACCAAGGGATGAGCTGGAGATCTTCATTCCCCTCAGGATACACACACACACCTTCCAGGAGCAAGTCACTGGCGTGGGACAGAAAACACCCATTGCTCCAGAGATCTTGAAGCTTTTCTGATTTATTGCACTTTTCCCTCTTAAAAAAAACCCTGAAATAAGTTTTTGTGGGTTTGTTTTTTGGTTGTTTGGGGTTTTTTGTTTGTTTGTTTCAGGGTCTTAACCACCCGCTTTTCCTCAGAGCACTGGGGGAGTTTGTGGGTGGATCTGGGGGGTCAGTGGGAGGCTTGGGATTTTGCCAAATATGGGAAATGTCAACAGAATATATGCTTTTCTCACCAAGCATTTGTTGAAAAGTTTCTCTTCCATCAGAAAAACGTTAGAGTGATTTTTTTTAAAATTATTATTATTTTTATTCCCTTTCTTTTGTTCACCTGCTCCTGGACTTTTGCCACGGGGTTCCAATGTGCTTCCTCCCATGCCACACCAGCACCCCCCATAGCCACAAACTGACACAAAAAGCACTTTCTGAGGAATAAAAATCCAGGCAGGAGGGGTGATTAAATCTCTCCTCTATTTTGAACAGAGTGCAGGGGAGCACTGTCCCCCCCTCCCTGCCACTTCCAGGGAATGCCGCGGGTTTCCCATCGCTCAGTTCCCCCCCCCCAGCCTGGGCAACGAAGCAATTTGCTGTCGTCAGCCATGTGTAGTGCTCCCAAACGAGGACTGAACATGCTGCCAGCTGCCAGCTCGAGCCTTTCCTGTCGGCTCTTTAAACCCTCAGCAAATTCTTCCCCCTGCCAACCTGCAAGTCCCAGCGCATCCCGCAGCCCTGGATGGGAACCGCTCGTCGGATGCGGAGGGTGTGGGGGTCACCCACATTTTCCCCTTCCCATGCAAATGAAGCTTCCAGTGATCGGGAGAAGCTGGGGAGGGTCCCAAGTGCTCCAAAATGGGGGATCCAGATGTTGCTGCCTGGTGGCATCTGGATGTGGAACCACTGCCCAGCACCATCCCCTCGGAGCCAGCGGTGCCGATGCTCCCTGCAGTGCATCCCCCGTACGGGTCCCTAAGGTGATGGTCCCCAAAGTGAAGCTCTCCCAAAAATGAAGGTCCCCCAAGTCTCCCCACTCACTCTTGACCTCAGTTCAGATCATTTCAGGCCATTTCTCTGCACCAAAAGACAAGGACAGGGATTCCTCTGTCAGCCTTCGTCCCACCGCTCCGGGCACTGATTCCCTGATCCGGAGCCTTTGGCCTTTCCCCAGGTTTTATGGTGCTTGTGAGCAGCCTGGGCAGGGGTCAGGTTTCATAGGAAACCTGCCTATTTCTTGCTGATCCTTAAAAAAAAACACAAAACATTTTGCTTTGAGAAAATGAAAGGGGTTTGTGCCATTCATTGAAGTTCCATCTTTTCACTGCAACACGTGACAGAGAGGGCTCCTCTTCCCCAGAGCTCAGCTCTTCCTTCCATCCCTCCCAGTTGCCCTCTTGGGTTTTGCATCCCACCATTACCCACAGTAATCTCACCATGTGAAAGCTGCAAACCCTCCATGGATCTCACTAAAGGGAAAAAAAATAAAAGTTTCAAGTGAGAGCTGCCTGCCCAGGAAAGGGAAAGACCATTTCTGCAAGGAAGAGTCCCCTGGAAATGGTGTAGAAAACCTGGCCCAAATCTTAATTTGGCTTGGTTAAGGCTCACCTCTGGGGGCAAAGAAACCTACAAAACTAGCTAAAAAAAAAAAAACAAAAAAAAAACACCAAAACCAAACCAAAAAAAAAACACCAATCCAAAGCAATAGTGCTCATGATTTAAATGCACAATAAATTCCAGTTATCTAAAAAAATAATAATAATAAAATCCCAACCAATGTTCCCCATGATTTAATTGCTTTATTTGCAACACAATCAATTCATCTTTTCCTTTTACCACCTAGAGGCAACTCTGCAAGAGGAGAAGCAGGAGGGGAAGAGCACTGAGTTAGAAAAGTCGGTGCTGACCAAAGCCCAGACAAGAAGAGTCTCATGTCAGCAACCAGAAAGGCACCATCACTGGGGATTTCATGTTTTCTGGAGCTTCCCAAAGGATTTTCTGGCTTTGCAGCAGCAGACAAAGTGCATCTGAGGTGCCAGCCTGGCTTTACTGGTGACCACTGAAGGGTTTGGGGCTGCAGTGTCACTGTCCCCAGGGCAGGACGAGGTTCAGTGGTTACCACCCTCTCCAGCTCTCCCTCTTCAGGGTGATGGGAAGGGAAGGAGGGTTAAAAAACCTCTTTGACTGCTGCTCTTGTCAAATTAGCAGGGCAGGGTGCTGAGGCTGGGGCTAATGAATGGAATAATTGATTAAATATGTCATATTTCTGCCTAGCAGGTTCACACCTTCCCCAAAGGTTTCCAGATGGGACATAATTATCCCCCAAACTGGCTTCACACGCCGGGGCACCAGGGGAGGATCAGTGACATGGGGAATTTAGACAGCAGAAATTGCTCCCACAATTAATCCCAGGCACTTAATAAATTCAGCAAAGAATAAAAGAGATGGGGAGAGACCCTCTCAGGTTTGGCCCTCAGTGGAGCTGGTCAGGAATAGCTGGTGGTGCTGGTGTAAAAGTTGAGCCTCTGGATTTTTGGGGAAGCAAAGCAGGCACCAGTTTTGCTTCTGTCCCAACAAGATGTCACAAAAGGAAACTTCCCTTCTCCTTTGCTCCCTCCTTCATCTTGTCTTGTTAGGGGCCAAGGGCTGAAGTGATGTAAATCAGGGGGACACTATACCCCTGGGTATATCACTGCTGATTTACATCAAGATCCTTTTATTCTTTTGATTTCCAGCCAGCAAACCCCACGAAAATCAAACCCAGACCAGATCTATGTCCTGGAAAAGAGTTTAAGTTCTAAAACAAAATATTTGCTTTACTGAGGGGGATGGAGCAGGGGGGGGGGGAATGCTNTTAAAAGTTTCTGTCTTTTTGGGGGGGGGGAATGCTTCTTTCTTCTTCTAAGAATTTTTAACATCCCTATGATTTCATCTTGACTCAAACGGTGACAAAGCAGGGCACAAATCCTGGCTGATGTGGTGGCTGTTGGGGAAATGGTGATTTATACCATCTGGCTGGTGCCTTTGGTGATCTGCACCCACCTCTGGGTACTGGGAAGCAAGAACTCCCTCAGGGACCCAGGGCAGGGAGCTGGGTGCCACCCCGTTGTGACATTTGGGGCTGTGACATTTGGGACAAGCCATTTTTAACTTTTTTTTTTTTTTTCTTCCCCCCCCAAAAAAGACAGAAACTTTTAAATCCTTCCTGGAGATGCTGGAGCTCCAAAAGTTAAAGGGGAAAAAAATATTAATGGGAACTTGCTCTTCCCTGACAGCCCTCTGCAAGCTCCCCATGGATGCCAGGTCCTGGGACCCTCTTGTGACAGCCACCTTGCTGTCACCTCCTGGCTGCATGTGTCCTCTGGGCCACCTCTGCACCTCCAGGTCACCTCCCCACCTGCAGCTCCCGTCTTGCTTTGTGATTCATTGCACAGGGGAACAGGTCCTGGGTGCTTCAGGGGTGTCTGAGAGCAGCCAGGGCACAAATCCTGCTCCCAGCAGTTTTGGTGCTCCCCTCTGGAGCAGGATGAGGCCCTGGCACTGGAGGCACAGCCTTTCCCCTGCCCTACAACCTGCTTTAGGGGATGCTCCCAAACAACCTCATCCTCCCCCTGTCCCCGGGGATAACTTTCCACAGCATCATTCTGCTCGGAAAAAATCTTTTCAGATCATCGAGTCCAATCATTTTCCCCTCATTGCCAACCAGTTAAAAAAAAAAAAAAAAAAAAAAAAAAAAAAAAAAAAAAAAAAAAATTAAAAAGCCAGGGGAGGGGCCGAGCAGCCCAGAGGAGCACCCATGCCCCGGCACCCCGTCTCCCCGCTCTCCCCCGGGATTATTGCCGGGGCTGCAGATAGCAGAGCTCTTCCTCAGTGTGGCAGCGGTGGCGTGTGGGAGGGCAGACGCCAGGCTGTCTGCTCCCACTTTGTTGGGCTTGTTATTAACTTCTCCTTGGGCTGCCATTAACCCAGAATTCCTGTACTTGGCTTCAGGCTTTCCCCGCGCCGCTCTATCTCCAGCGCCTAATTACAGCTGTTGGGATCTCCCTTTATCTTGGAGGATCTTGTAGGTTTGGTACCTGGCACATGCTCTCCTGCACCACCATCCCCCCCTCTCTCCCCGCTCCCCGACACACACACACCCTTTCCCTGCGCCCCTTTTATCCTTCCTGCTTTCAGCAGCCTCCCAGGCACCGGGTCCAAACCCCAAAACCTCCATCGCTCCGGATTCACGCCGCATCCCCAGAGCATCCCCGGGCTGGCAGCGCCCGGCGCCTTCCCCTGCCACCTCCTGGGTCTCTCGGCGTGTGTCAGCACCTTCCAAGCAACCAAGCAACCCACCCACCCCGAGCTTCAGACTTTGAATTGGCTCCCAGCGTGGCCTTGATTTATTTTGGTTGTTGTTTTTAATTTAATACCAGTTGACTCCATGGGTTTGTTTTGGCAGCGGCTTCCCCCCCNNCGACAAGTCCAGCCCCCCCCCCCCGACCCAAAACTCCACCTGTGAGGGGCTGGGATGGAGTCAGGGAGGGGAAGATGGTTCTTGTCTGGTGTCACCACCGCCTGGTTGATCACCAGGGGTTCCCCATGCCCTGGGACCCACTTGGAGGTGCCCAAGGGGAGTGGATCCCCACACTCTCCAGACAGGGTGAGATCCCTCCTTGGCATCAGCAATAAAACAGAGCTCTGACACCTTGTCCCAAGAGGAGATCTGACCCTGAGGGTCCCCCTCCTCCTGTCAGATTTCACATATTGCCCCAGAACACCCATGTAGACACCATCCTTCCACCAGCACCCAGCACCCAGGCTCCTCTGCTACGTGGTGGAGCACCTTTATTGATATTTAATTAAGGATATTTATCTTTTCAACAACATAACAGAGGGGTAGGAGAGCACAGGGGGCTGTGAAGGGGGCTGGGGTCTTCTGGAGATGCAAACCCCCCAGCCCCAGCCCTGGGAGCCTCCCTGCCTCTGCAATGGGTAGGAATGGATCCCCCAACCCCAGCATCTTCCACCCTCAGCACCAAGGGGAGCAGAGCTCCTGGCAGCTCATCCCAGCAAGCCAGGACCCATCCCCAGAGCTGGTGAGAACTGAGTCACCCCGGCAGGGAAAGTGAGGAGCTGGGAGAAAATCCGATCAGCAGAGGTTTCCTTTGGTACTGATGGTGACCATGCTTCATCCTCAGTGCTGGCCAAGCTGGACTCCCTGGGGATGTCTTGGCCAAGGCTGGAGAACATCTGGATTTCTCCTTGTGACTCTTTTTATTTGCTGCTTCACCCCCGCTTCTGCCTGGGTGGGGTTGGGGGATTTTTCCTCTTGGCCACTGGAGTTTGATGGCTTGGGCAGGGGTGGGTAGGACAGATTCTCCCCACGCTCACACTGAGGGCTCAAGTTGGGGTTTTGAGCCCGGGTCAGCTCTGAGGACAGTCCCAGGGACACTCAGTGCTGGGATGAGGGACATGGGGAGTCCAAGGGGCTGGTCTGTGGGTTGGGCTGTGTTGGAAATGATCCTTATGGAGTCATGAGTGAAGGTTTTGGGAGGCTGGGATGGGGAGAGGACAGAAGGCACCAGCTACAGAGGGTGGGAGGTGGGTGAGAGGAAGGGCTGTTGTATGGGAGGCTGGGGCAGGACATGGTCCCAGTGTGTCCTGGGGTTAGCCAGGAGCTCAGCTATTTATATCAGAGCTCCTGGCCCCTGCTCTGAGTGACTCAGCCCCAACACTATGGCCAGATGGAAACATGTTTGGAAGATGCTCTAATGGGAGGGTGGGGACAAGGGACCCTCCCTGCCAGCACCCCCAGCTGCCTGTCACCCCCTCGCTCCCATGGGCAGTCAGACCCCACATGGGGTGGCAGCTATGAACTCGTGGCCAGCACTCAGCATGAGCCTCCCTTCCCCTCTGTGTCACCCCAGTGTCCCCAACCCCATCACCACCCTCACAGATCCCATCCAGAGACCCGGGATTGCAGGAGGTCCAAATCCTCCCCCACCAGCACCTTGAGGGCTCCAGCTGACTGTCCCCAAAGGCCATGACCCTGTCCCTCAGCCCCACTGAGGGGGTTTTACCCCCAGTTTTGCCCTGGCCGGCAGTCGGGGTGGAGGCTGCGGGGCTCCCCCTGGCCCCACGCACCCCGCCGGGGTCAGGGCTCCCCGGGGCGGTGGGAGGGAGGGGCCGGGCAGGTCGGTTCCTGCTGCCAGGAACGGGGCCCCACGGGGACAGGGATGCTGCCGGCGCCAGGGGAAGGGGCCTCCGTCTGCCAGGGTGGGTGGCTCTGGAGCTCCTACCCCCCCTTGGCACCCTGGGGGTCGTCTCCCAGCACCCATAAACGTGAAGATGGGCGATGAACGGGGCTTTGACTCCGACGTGGCTGTAGCCATCCTTCTCCCAGCCCTGCTGTGTCCCCCGCACAAGTGAGCTGAGTGTGAGCGGTCTCAGCTCCTCCTCGCCCCATGGACTGTCCCCTGGGTACCCCCCCCTCAACGGGACACATCCGCCCGAGGCCATGTGCCTCTCTCTACCCACTGTGCCCTCCATGGAGAGGGAGTCCCTAAGAAAGGGTCACTCCCCAACAAAAATGACCCCCACGGATCAGGGCCCCCCACGGGCAAACACCCAGGGCATGGGGGGGCCGAGGGGGCCTCCCCCGGGCCGGGTGTCCCCGCTGGGGTGGGGGCTCNCCCGGTCGGGCTGGCCCACGGTTCCAGGCTGCAGGACGCAGGTAAGGTGGGCTCGAGAGGGGGGGATCTCCTCACTGCACACCCAACCCCGCGGGGAGCCACGGGGATTCGCCGGGAAGCTCCGGGACGGAGCCGTCGGAAGCGCGTTGGGACGGCCCCGGCTCCCGGGCGGGAGGGCAGAAGGAATGCAGGGCTGGGTCTGGCCGGGGGGTCCCCGAGGGGACCTGCAGGGGGTCAGGGGTGATACGTGTCCCCCCGTTCCTCGGGTGCACGGACGCCCCGGAGCTTCGGGGCTGCAGGAAACCCCAGGGATGGGGAGCAGAGCCCCGGGTGCCCCCATCCTGCTCCCGAGAACCCCCAGCTGCCTGCAACCAGCACCCTGAGACCCCCAGGGTCTCACCTCCTGCATCTCAACTCCTGAGACCACCAGCTGCCCTCATCCTGCCCCCTGAAAGCCCAAACATCCCCGATGCCCACTGCTCTCCTCAAAAACTGATGCAGGAAACTGCAGGCTGAGCCCCCCCCAGAAAGAAGCAGCCCCCGGCAGGGTGTTCCCCGAGCCCTGGCTGAGCCCCCAGGCCCTGTCAGCCCCTCCTCAGCTCCCCAGAGCCGTGGCTGTGGCCACAGCAGATTTGGGGGAGGCTGTCCACGGGGGGCTCAGACATCATCACCCATCATCCCCGTGCTGCTGAGCCAGGGACCACCGTGTCCCCCGTGTCCCTCAAGCCCTGGTGGGTTTCTGCCCCACATGAGCCACGTGGCCCAAGAGGGAGCCAGGGATGCTCGGGGGCACGGAGCAGCAGAGGTGACCCAGGAGGGGCTGCACCCCCGGGGAGCAGTGTGCCCCCAGCAAGGTCACCCCAGAGTGGCTGCGTCTGTCCTGCTGCCCCCTCGGTCACCCCATGGGACCCTGCCCGGCCCCCCCCCATTGGGTGCCCAGCAGTGGGTCCTGTGCCCTGCCTGCTTTGGGGTTTGAACATCAATATTGAATGAATGATCCCATCCCTCCCTCTCTGCTTTGCCCGTGCAGCAACACCAGGGTCCCCCCAGCCTTATTCCCCCTCCCCTCCAATCCTAACCTCCAAAAAGCAAAACCCAGGGCAGGAACAGGATGGTTAGGGATTGGTTTGGGGTTTTGTTTGTTGTTGGTTTGGGTTTTTTTACCCTCCCAGACTGCTGGTTTAACTCTCTGCACCTCTCNCACACAACCCCCCCACCCCACCATCGAGTCGGTTCCACCCCAGGAAGAGGCGGGTGTAGATCGGGGGGAGACAGGCACCCCAGGGGGGGTCTGGAATGATTGATGCTGGGGGTTTAGGATGGGGGAGGGGGGGATTTGCTGCAGCCCCCCCATCCTCCTCACTCACCTCTCCCTCTCCCTCAGGTCAAGATCTGGTTCCAGAACAAACGCTCCAAGTACAAGAAGATCATGAAGCAAGGCTCGAACGTGCCCGACGGGGACCACCTCCCCACCACCACCTCCCTCTCCCCCTGCTCCCCCAACATCCCCCCACTCTGGGATATCCCCGTGCCAGCCAAAGGGGCCCCCCTGGCTCCCAGCAGCTACATCAACAGCTTTGGAGCCTGGTACCAACCTCACCCCCAGGACACCATCCCCCGGGCACCCATGATGTGACACTGCCGGATCTCCAGCACCCATCGGCTCTGGAAGGAAGGAGAAGGGAGCGGATGCTCTGCTGCCACCCCCAAAGGGACTGAGGAGCCCAGAGAAGCCCCGGGGGACCCCAATGAACAGAGAAGGAGGAAGAGGAGGAGGAAGGTGACCGCAGTCTGTGAGAACCTGGGGATCACCTGCTCCATCGTGGTCTGAAGGGACACAACTCCCACATAACCGTGCTGGTGGGACAGGACTTGACCTCCAGCTGTAGCCCCAGGTCCCTCTGTTCAAGGACATGGGGCAGGGGGGACCCCAAGAGGAGCTGGGAGGTCCCTGGACCCCCCCCTGTGGGTTGGCTTTATTTATAAATGTTGTCTGATATTGTATGTGCCCCCCACTTTATAAATAGGCTGTTCACTTGTAAAGACTGCTCCTCCCTCCTTGCCCCTCATTTTGGGGGGGTTCTGTCCCCTGTCTAGAGGGACAATTTTCAGTCTGGGTCACCAGAGCCTCCAGGTCTCCAAAAGCTTTTGGGGGCACGGGGGGAGGGGGCTGTGTTCTCCTCCCCCTTCCTCACATCTGCACCAACCCCGCTGCTGTGTTCAGCTGTGCCACCCCCTCCCCAC
>JAAWXA010000053.1:1666473-1685639 GCA_038090715.1 Florisuga fusca
GGGGACGGTGTGCAGCTGTAATTATCAAAGAGAAATTAAGCGAGAATTGAAAACCATGAGGTAAAGGCCTTTCAAAAAACGGAGCTGTCCACGCCCAGCCCGAATTTTTGGGGGGCTGGTGAGCGGTGTTGAGGTCATGGCACCCCGGAGTTGTCTCGCTTTGTTGCATCTCCCCAGATGCCCCGGTTAAGGGATTTCGGTGTTAATAGTGAGGTGGCCCATGGTGGGTTCCTGTGCTGGTAAACCCTGGGTGTTTTCCAGCCCCGTGGGCTTGAGTGCTGGCTGTTGTTGGTGTAATTGGTGGTGTTGGTCCCTGGGTGTCCCTTGCCCCTCGTTGGTGTCCCCGTATCATGGTGAAATTGCCCCCTTGTCCATTTCTCTGTTTCTGTGCTGCTGCTTCTTGTCCTAAAATTGGGGCACGGAGCTGGTCCCTTTCCTGGGGTTTGTCTGTTTTTCCCTTCAGTTGCTGGGGTGCTTCTTTGTTTTAAATCTTAATGTCACAGGTATGAAAAAGGGAAGTTTTCTTACCAGGTGTTTCCAGACACACTGTGTGGCACACCTGCCCTCCTGGACTGGAGTAATTAAACCCATAAGGAGAAGAAACCACTTACTTCAGGTGAAGGATGGAGATTTCTGCCTGCATCCCTGTCTGCCATGTTAGCATAAGGAAGGATTTTCTTTGGGAAGATGAATTATTATTTTATTTTAAACACCTAGAAATGCAGCCCCGTTGTTGGCTTGCAGAACATAGCTGCCATCACTTTAAAGGGAGTTTCTCCTTCCATTTGCTGGTGGTACCACCACACGAGGTGCAGCTCCATTTGAAGCAAGAGGCTGGGCTTGCTTAGAAACGGGTTTGCTGGAACCAGCAGCAGAGATGAGCTAAGCTGGCACTTCAGCAATTTGTATGCAGCATGTTCCTGAGCTGCCCTACGTTTATCTGTGTGGATCTGGGCAGATGTCTGAATGAGTGGAAGAAAATTCACTACTGAGGATCACTAATGTGTTCTGTCAAGCAATGGCTGCCCTCTTCCATAAAGGGCTTTGCTGCCAATACCACAGATGTGGAGTGTTTAATGATTTTTTCCTTGAGCAGTTCAAATTTTTTTTGCAATTTTTTTTTTTTTTTTTTTTTTTTTTTTTTCTCAAGGTGGTAAATCGAACCCGGTCTCTGTTGGGCATTTATAAGCTGCTCTTGAGAGAAGCAATGTTAAAATCTTACACTCTTTAGAAATGAGAAATAGTCTAACCCAGTTACACTTTGTTCCACCTGGGTATGCAAAATGCTTAGCTTTCCTCCCAAGATGGGCAGCTAAGGAGAAAAGCAAGGTGCTGTCTGACTTAACTAGTGCATGGAGGTTTTCCAGGCAGGCAGTTTACATCTGATAAGAACATTACTTGTTCTTATTCTTGCTTTAGATAGAGTAATGCTGGTTGGAAGGAGTTGTATGTCTGTGCCATGTTTCCCTATGCCACTCCCTGGTGGTACCTCGTGCTGCTTCATCCTGGGGGATGAAGGCTTGTGTTCAGAGCTTTGGAATTAAGATGCAGGTAGGGTTTGGTTGTTGAGGCCAGGATCTGGAAAAAGGTGATGCCTGTCCCACAGGTTGGTTGGTTGGCTCTCCATCCTCCATAAAGCTTGATCGTGGCACAAGAGGCTCTTAGGATAGTTGAATCTTGAATACATAGAGCTTAAAATGAAACACCTGGTGAGCTCTGTTTGGTTTAAAGGATTTATTAGACCCTTAGTGTATGCAGGGAGGAGTCCAGTGCTGTGGGTCTGTCTTCATCTGGCACAGTGTGATGACCAGAAATTGACCCTGGAGAATTTTGAGCTAAACCCAATCTGCCTGGTTTAATGAGTGAAAGTGTGAATCATGGTTGTCTTCCTTTGAAGCATTTCAATGAAGACTCTTGTTTCTCTCTAAAAGAGGACCATTTGTTCAGCCCTGCTCTGGAACAGCTCACTGCTGATCTGCAGCTTTCTGGTAAACTTGTTGTAAAGGTCCCATCTGACAGGGACACGGGACACAGCAAGATGTGGTCTCTGGCTGGGAGAGCAGAGCTCTTAGCTACTCTGGAAGGGGCAGGTGGCATCACAGAAAAGAGATGGAGTTAGATCCTTCCATCAGCTGGAATGAGGACAGAAGTGACAAAACCTCTGAGTGCCCTGTGGGGTGTTCCCATGGAAAGGAGATGGGTCAGAGCATTCGGGTGACAAGGGCAGTGAGTAGGAGTTTTGTGTCTCTCCCTCCCTCACAACCCTTTTCAAGTCTTAAGTATTATGGATAAGGTTTCTAATCCAGTCTTCCTCACCCTACACCAGTTCCTCTGCATCATCTCGATGGCCTCTGCTTCCAGCCTGTCCCTTCCCAAGGCATTTCATTCCAACTGTTCCATTCCCTCTGTGCTTAATAAACAGCAGTTTCAGCAGGACCCAGAATGCTGCAGCTTTCTCATTTCCTTCCCAAAAGCTCCTGGGGAAGTCTGCTGCCCTGGCCAGGAGAAGAGCCCTCAGGGGATAAAAGTGAGGGAAATGTGACATTGCAAGTGCTGTTGCCACCCTGAGGCTGAGCCTGCTGTATCTAGCCAGGGACACTTGTAGCATGCCAGTAAGGTGGGTGTCTTAATCTTCTGCCTTTCACCCTCCTCAGCTTCATTTTGGAGAGCCGTGTTTTCATTGCCTGCTTGTTTAGCTGTGTTGCATCCCTGTCTTTTTTTTATTATTATTTTTTTAAGGGTTTTGCCAGCTGTGGGATACCTCCTTGCCTATGTGCTGGGACTCAGCTGGGTGGTTCTTAACCATGTGGCAGTGGGGAGTAGAGCAAAATTGCTCCTTGAAGACCCTTTATATCCTCATTTGAAAGCTGGGCTTTGCAGCATCATTGGGCTGTTAGAAACACCTGGGTAAAGCCACACTGAAAATGCTTTTTCAGATGGTGCCTCTGAGGGTTCTTCTGCAAGCCTGTGTGCACCAGCATGGGAGTAACAAAGTGTCCTGACACTTTCAGCAACCCGGTTGTGATGCCTTTGCTGGTGTCTGTGTGTGCCTGGGTGGGTGTTTGGCGTTGCTGCTGGAGGTGCTGGGGTGTGTCTGTGTCCAGACTCCCAGAGAAATCCCTCTTGGTTTGCAAAGCATTGAAAACTGGATCATGAAGGGCTGTCTGAGGGGAAGTGCTGAGGGTGGCCATTCTCTTTTTGCCTCAATAGGAACATTACTCAAAAGCTGGAAGAAAGGTGTAGTTTTGAGTTTGTCTTGAGCAGAAGGAGCTGGTTTTGCCAGCCCAGGGTGCTGATGAGGCTTGGTTGTTGGCTCTTGTGTCTTTTGAGGGAGTGCTGCTAATTTAGCTGTGGCAATGCTCTGACACTTGATGAATTGGTCCAAGAAGGATGAGGACACTGCCCTGCCTTCCACACAGCTCCCAGTATCTCCCAGTTTGCTTAGCCTGCAGGTTGGTGAGGTCAGTTGGCTTATTGCTTCCAAGGCTGTGTGTGTAGAGGTGGGACTGGACCACGAGAGCTGGAAGCTTGTGTCCTGGTCTTGTGACAGACTCGTGGCTCCTTTTTCTGGGTGATGCTGAGAGGGTGTGTGGTGTGTCAGGGCCATCTCTGGAGCTGCTGACACATGGCACAGGTTTAGGAGGGTTGTGGCTCTGCACCCAGATAAAGAAGCCAACCCCTGAACAATGGGGTGGGGTGGGGTGCTTTCTGGGTACACGTCTTGGGTGAAAAAACCCTGTGAGTCTTTTCTTGCCAAAGCAAAATGGACCTCTCTAGCTCCACTAGAGCAGCTGAGGTTGTTAAAGAAGATCAGGGGTGATTGTTTCCCTGCCCCTTAGCCAGGTGGAGGGAGAACCCCAGGCTCAGCATCTTGGCTGTTCCCAGCCTCTCCTCAGAGAAGCTCAGCTGATGTCTTGGGAGAAGGGCAGCAGCTCTCAGGGTTCTCTCACCAGTGCTGTGGTTACATCAGAGCTCAGCTGCATTTCTAAGTTTTTCAGCCCATCCAGTGTAATCTCTGCTTTCTACCTCAGGAGCTTTGACTGTGGTGTTCAGCCTCTAGGGCTGGGCTGGCCCGGTGTCTGGGGCTCACCCCAAGGACACATTCTTGCATTTGGGGGTGCTTAGCAATACAACATGCAGTGCTGCAATGCACGGGTTGCCAGCAGGGCTCTGCCTGCTGGTGGAGACAGCAAAGAAAGGAGGTAACTGCAGAAGTAATTTGAGCTGGATTGTTAATCCTTGCAGAAAAATGCAGAGATGCTTCCACTCATCTCAAACCAGCCCTGGGCAGAGTTTGGCTCAGAGGTGCAGCCCTCAGGTTGGATCACTGCTCCTTCTTGGAGATGCACAAGTGGTGGAGTGGCTGCTCTGTACATCACTGCTCCCACCTGGCTTGACAGTACAACCAGCCCCTCAATCCCAAACTGTCTTTGTAGGTCAGCCTGGGATAGCAGAGGGTTGTGACCCTGTAGGTGACCCCTTGTGTGGTTTTTAATGAAGAATTGAAGGGATCTCTGAATCTCTTCTTGCAGCAGGCTGGATCTCCTCCATTTATGAGTTGGAGCTTTGTTTCACACTGAAATCTGCCAGTTGTAGGCTGGTTTTTATAGTGCCTGTGGAAAGCATATGCAGTTTACACTGGAGTCTGGAGGAGGTGGATCTGTGCCTTCAGACTTGAGTGGATTTTCTTTCCTAGTCTAATGAGCCTTCCATGCTCCTTAGAAGTCAAGCCACTGATTTTATTTTTTTTTTCCCCTTTCCCTTCCAACCAGTCGGATTAGTGAAGGCATTCATTACCTGTGGTGAGGCTCCTGTATTCAGTGTCTTTCCCTTAAATATCCAAGGAAAGGGAGCACCAGGGGATACCTTCTGTTAAGCTAAAAGGATTATCCCTGCAGTTGGGCTAATTATTTCCATCTTTGCACCCTGCACACTGTACCTGCCCTGACCTCTCTTCCTAGATCAGATCTGGTATTGGTGTCTGTCCATCAGCACCCTCCCTCCCTCAGGACTCTCCTTGAATTACTTCAGGGTGGGATTGCACTGGGAGGAACTGAGCTCTGAGCTCTGTCCTGCTCCAGTGAGCTGTGCCTGGGAAGATGCTCCGAGGCCCAGGGGAAGGAGGAAGGCTGATGGGGGTTATTGAAGGATGAGGTGCAGTCTTAAGGGAAGATTATAGAAACCCATAGGAAGAGGACTCTGTTAAACTCTGCAGTTCAGGGAGAAACTTCATCACCTACAAGAGAGGCAATGAAACCACTTTTGTTGGTTTGAATAATGTGTGTGTGTGAGACTGGGTGGCCTGTGGTATGGAGTTGCAGGGCTGTCTGCCACTTGTCTGCATTTCACTTGACAGCTCCACATCAGCTCCTGTCCCAGACTGTCTGCCTGGAAGTGCCTGATGTAATTTCAGATGCATTTCATCAGTGTGTCAAGTCCCTTGCTGCAGGATGAAATTCCTCAAGGTGTTTGTAAATGGCTCAAAAAATCTCAAAAAGGTTCTCCCGTGATCCTTGATCATGTCTAGCTCAGCTCCGTGCACGTTTGTGCTGATGAGTGAAATCAACTGTCTTCCATACACTGGGAAGAAGTGTTTGCTGGGATGCCCTTTTGCAGTTGAAATTGGAGGAGCAGGGGGGTGTTCAGAGTGGTCAAAATCTTTTATTTCATCAAAACTTGACTTTGATCCTGGAAGCATTGGCTGGGTCTTACCATGAGGGTGTGTGTGTGTCTTGCTTACAAGAAGTCACTTGTAAGAAGGTGAATTGTGTCACTGCACCTGAGCTGCTTGGTGCAAGGAACACATCTGGCCAGCTGTGCACATTCCCAGTTGAGTGGAGGGCAGAGCAGATCTGTCAAAGTCAAGATGTGAGACAAAGTGATGGACGAGCCACGTTTCTCTGGGGTGGTTGCTGGGGCTTCACATGTCCAGGAAGCAGAGTGAACCTTGTGCAGAGGGTGAAGGGGATTATCCCCAGAGGTGGGTGGTGAGGGCAGGGACCACGTGAGCTCTCATCAGGCTGAGATGCAGCGAGATATGAAGGGAAGGGGCTCAATAAGGAGGGCAAAGAGATGGAGCAGAGCTAACTGAAGGCTGAGGACAGGTGGGCATATTGCCTTCTCCTTGGGTCCCTGTTCAGGGAAGGGGCTGTTGGACCTTGGTGAGTGGAGGTGCAGCTGTGGGAAGTGGTCAGTAGCAGGGGATCTGCATGCTAGCATCAGAAATATTTGCCCAGGCTGAAAGTTTGCACACACTGAGCTTCTAGGTGACAAAACAGTTCTGTCTTGGTTTGCCAGGCTCAAGGTGAGCTTGTTCAGTGGGTAGTTTGGGGACACATCAATGACAGAAGGGGTCCACCAGAAGTGTACTAAGTGGTCCCTGCAGGTGCTATTTTATTACCCTCCTATTGCAGATCCTGGAGGTGATGGGCTAGGATTTGTTGGCACCATGTTACCTTTGTGGTTTTGGCACCATGTTACCTTTGTGGTTTAAGGTGGGAGCTGTGATGAAGGTGGTTTGTGTTACAGAAGTGAAGCTTTCTGTGCTCTCCTCTGGTAGCTCTAGCTTGTGGTGTGAAACATCAGGTGTTAGCCCAAAGCTGGGATCCAATCCGAAATAAGAACTCCATTTTGTGGTTCAGTTCCTGCTCCCACTTACTTGGAATTCAAAGGGCAGAGTTTACCCTCAGCAAATTCTGCCCTCTGAAGTGCCTGTTTTACATGTGGTTTTACCTACTGCCTCATCAGCCTGACAAACCATGTGCCCTGGAGCTAGCTGGAGGGGTTAGTAGAAATAGCTTTTACCAATGGACATCTTCAAATTCTTGTGTAATAATGGAGTTCCTGGCAGGCATGTGAGTGCAGAAGTAATAAATGCTGCTGTTGGGTGCAAAAATGATCTCCAGCTGGCTAAAGATCTGCTGCTCTGGCTGGGGTGTTGCTTGTGGTCACTGCCCAGCAGTAAGCAAGAGAACAGATTCAGAAAGGATGGGCTTAAAATAAGGGGATTGGATCTGTCTTGCAACAAAGAGAGTGACTCTGGGGGGCTTGTAAAGAGGAGACTTGCAGGGGTGGTGGTGGTGGACAAATGGTCTGAAAAAAGGGCAACTGTGAGCTGGAGAAAGGAGCTGACCACCATGCTCCCAGGTTTGTTCTCCTTCTGAGCAGTGTGTGCATCTGCCACCTGCCAAATCCAAGCACCACAAGCAGATGTGGGCCTGCTGTCCTGTCTCCTTTTCTTTCTCATTCATCTTTTTTATTTCAGCCCTCTTTTCCTTCCATTTTAAATCCTGCATGGCAGACCCAGGTCTGTGTTGTGCTGCAGTGCTCCTGGGAGTCTCCTCCCTGAGGCAGCTGCTCCTTGGGCAACTGGACTGGCTGAGGGCAGGATGGGGCCCATCTCCCTGCAGGGTGCACTGGGAATCTCTCACCTTCAGCACTACTGAGCTGACATCACTGCCTCCTTCTTTGACACTTTGTAGCCTACTTTGCATGAGTTTTGCCTTTTCCTCTGATTTAGTCTTAGCTGAATTACCTTGCCAGCTTCTCCCTTTCCCCAGGTTCCTCCAGGTGACAGGGGAAGAGAGTCATGAATCCTACTTCATGTGAAGGCACTTATTAATGCCTAATCTCTCAAATATGTCACTTCTTTTATTGTGTCTAATTATAGGGTTTATTGTCAGGGCTGTCTGAGGTCCATGCTCAGCTCCAGAGCATGTTTCATTAGTCATTGTTGCCCATGGACTCCCCTTACAGAGGGATTTTTGACTCCGTGGATTTGTTTCCTCTAGCAACATCCAAGAGCCTCTTGGCTCTTCAGTTCTGAAATGGAACAATCCTATAGCAGGATCTGTGTGCAGATGAAAAGCACCTTCCCAAGTGGCAAAAGAGCTTGAGGGGTAATGGACTAGACAGTTCTCCTTAGCAAGAAGGTGCTGGGCATATCCAGGTGGTGCTGAAGGGGGAGTGCAGGGTGTGTAAAGTGAGTTTTGGAGCTAAGTATGGACTGCAAGGCATTGGGAATCCTGCAGCCCGGGCAGAGGGAAATGCTCTGGAAAAGCAGGCAGCTCTGGAAGGTGGATAAAGCTGTGGCTGTTGGCTCTGCTGCTGCCTGCTCTGTGTGAGGACAAACCAGTGTCTGCCTCCAGGAGGAATGACAAAGCACTGAGGCTCTAGGTGTGGTCAGAGCCTCTTCAAATACTCTGTCTCCATGCAGTAAAAAGCAGCAGTACTGAAATAGTGGCAACCCTGCTTATTTCAGCCTTTGTATTAGTGATTTAGAGAGAGTCTGTGACCTTCCCAAACATGAATGGATCCCTCGTAACCTGAGATCAGGAGCAATCTTATTTTAAGCAAGAAGTAAGGCTCTGAAGCAGGCTGTCCTTTTTATACATGTCATACATGTGACAGCAGAGCTGCATTTAGAGCTGAAAGAGGATAAAATCCCTGAGGAGACTGATTGCACCTCATTTATTTTTAACAAATGTACTAGGAAAGATTGAGCCTGAATTCCTAGACTTGGGGTAATCTGGACAGTCTCCACTCTTCATCCCTGTGGTGAGAAAGATGAGGCACCAACTGGGCTTCCAGCTAATTCGTGGGGAGGATGAAATGCCACAGGGATGCTGATTTTTAAACTTGCTCTTCCTGTAGCCTTTGGGCTGGGAGGTGAAATGATGGCTTTTTCCAACTCTCTGGTTGAATTTATGGTCTGGGTTCCCCTGTGGGTTGTCACAGCTCATGCTGCCTGCATCTGCTCCTTGTCTCAGTGAACTAGAATTGAGGCAAGGCAGATTGCTACCTGATTGTCAACCCCAGTGGCCCAAACTGGGTGAAGACCAGCTGGAGAGGGACACCCCAGTGCTCAGGGGGGATGTGTTTTGTGTATAAAGGTTTTTATTTCCAGTTGGCCCTTATTCACTTGGAAATCCATGCCTCAGCATGGTTCAAACTGTTCTCCCTCAAAATCAAACTGTTTCTTCCATGAAAAAGAAATGCATAAATGCAGCTTTTATTGGGTTTTTATTCTTTTAGAAGCAAGAGCTCTGGCTCTCAAATTCTCTTGACTTGTGCTGGATATCTCCTAGCACTTTCCACCACACTTTCCACCGTGGCATGGAGTGTGAAACCTGGAGCTGCAACAGGCACCAGCACCCTTGGCTGAGCAGTGACAGCCCAGGAACAGCCCAGTCCACACCACTCCCTGGGACTGGGGCAGTAATTTCTCCTGCTTGGTGAGGTGTGACCCTGTTGGAATGCCCACCCATTCCCCATCCCTCCTTGGCTGGCACATCCCACACCTCCTCTGTGTCAGGAGGTGAATGATGCACTCATCCTGAGGCTCTGCTTCCTGCTGATGGTGGCTTTGTTTTTTTCAGCTCCTTCAGATTTGTTTGTGGTTTTTATCCCCCCCCCTGCATTTATCTTATTGCCCCTCCTTATAAAGATTTAATTTTAAAATGGTTCATTAATTTTTAATGAGTAGTCTCGTGGACATTTTGAGGGAGCAGTGTTTTTTCTACTGTTATGCAATACCATGACAAGGGAGATGTGTGGCAGAAATCCTTGATAAATGTCCCATTGTTTGTGGCTTCAGCCTCAAAAAAAGACATTCAGGAAACACACTCTGACTTTTGACCTCATCTGGAGGGTCTCTTAGACATGAAAAGCAAAACTAAGGCAGAAAAGCTAGGCAGAAGTTAAATTGCCTTCTCTGAGCCCTCTCTTGTTGCATGAGGAAGAGTCCTGCTAAAATCCCCAAAACCTTCAAGATCTGGTGTGTTTGTTTTTAGGGTAAGAAACCAGTGTGTCAAGAATTCATGACTCTTTTCTTTCCCCTATATAGAGAGACCCTCCAGATCAGGCATCCTGCTGCTTCCCAGTGCTGTCAATCATTTTTGGGATGCTAGGACTGGACACTTTGAGGCCAAAGGCTGTTTGGTGCCCAGTTTGGATAAAGAATCATAGAATTGCTCAGACTGGAAAAGACCTTCAAGATGAAGTCCAACCTTCTCCTATCCCTATTACCCTATTCCTGATGACCCACCCCTAAACCATGTCCTCAGGCACCATCCTTTTTAAGTTTCATTCACTGCCTGATATTTATTTTATATTTATAATTTTATATATTTATATCCTGAGTTTGTTTCTTGTTTGAGCAGCTGTACATCAATGACTGCAGATGCAAACCTGTATTCAATCCCTGTTGTATCAAGTGGCTAGGAGTTATGGCTTAGTAAAATCAGCACTGTGGGCTAACTGTGTGGTGAGGGTTTGTCACAGGAGTGTGCAGAGCCCTGTGTTCCTACAGCTGTGTTTTTTCAGGGAAGTTTGCACTGCCTCTTCCTGCACATGTCTGTGTCAGGGATGCTTACCCCAGGCTTCTCACCACTCTGGAGGGCAGTGAACAACTGCCTGGACACCCTTTTCCTTCCCTCCCTGTGCCTTGTGGGAGCCTCTCTGCTGTCCCACCCTGCAGACCACTCTTGAATCAGTGATCTTTGCAGCCAGGAGCTCTGCAGGCTTGGATCCTGTGAAAGTAAAATAGTGCTCCCTAAGAAAACTCCCCTGACTTGGCTTCTTCCCTAGGACAGGCTTTACATTGCTGCAAGAGCAATGGCAGTAGCTGGAGCAGATGGTGCTGTTGTCATCATTTTGATTTCTAGCCATGTGTTGAAACAGCTCAAAATAACTTAAGAAATGAAGGCCCAATCTGAGAAGACACCTTGAATTGTTTTCTTGCCCTGAGAAAAATCTGCAACGTTGGCATCCCCAGCACTTCCCTGCTTCTTGTCCCATCCACTCCAGCTAGCATCATGGGCATTTGTAGGCTAGAGCTGTGACATGAAAAATCTTTTATATTTAATGTCTTCATTACTCTGGCAGCCTGGAATATTCACAGAGCTGAAGGCTCTCCTGTCAGGGTGCAAGGGATGTTGTCAGCACTCTGAAATCAAAGGAAGAGGAGCAGCTGAGATGAAAGCAAGCAAGCAGCACATACCTTGTATCTTGACAGTGCCTTTTTCAAGCTGGAGGCAAACCTAGAGGGGCTCAAGGTGCAGCTGGTGCTGTCCTGCCATACTTTCCACCTCTGCAATGTTGGTGCTCCAAAACCAGGGTGAGGTGACCTGTAGCACTGCTGTCACCTCTCCTGCACGTGCAACTTCTGCTTCTGAGGGCTTCAGTTTCTGCAGGTGGGGGACTTGATCCACCTGCTGGGAGGGTGCTGGTGCTGTAAGGAATAAGGGTGGGGGGCTGAGAGTGCCTTGCTGAATTGCAGCCTTGCTCTGCTCACTTCTGAGGTAAGAGGCTTTACCCTTTGGGTCTTCCCACAATCAAAACTTTATTGCCTTGAGGGATCTACATTTTTTCCACCACAAATTCTGGGCCCTTCCTGTGCTGCACTCAACATGTTGCCATCTTGGCTGAGGTGGAAGGTGTTAGGAAGCATCCAGATCTCCACCTCCAGTTACAGCTGTGAGTGAAGTTTCCTTCTCATTGAATTATCTTCCTTTTTGAGGGTTCTGCATGCACATTTCTCTCTCCTTTTCAGTGTCAGCAGCCTTTGAGGTTAGCACCAAACACAGCAGCACCATCTGCCCTTGCACACAGAGAGGGAAAGGGGAGAGGAAGGAAGAGGAAAGGGAAGAGGAAAGGAGAGGAGCTAATGTGCAGCCTGCTTGCACTGAGGCCAGCTGGCTGGAGCAGCTCCAGGGCAGTGCAGGATGTGGCCCTTCCCAGCACAGGAAGGCTTAATCCTGCTCCTGTGTCCCTGGGGACACTGTCTCTCTGCACCACAGAGAAGGTGGATGGTGGCCGTTTTCTCCTGCAACAAGGAAAAAAAAAAAAAAACAAATCAAAACATAAAATCATGGGACTGGTGGGAAGGTGGCTGTGGGGGCTTCTCTCCTTGCAGTGGAATCTGCAAATTATGCACTTAAAGGCAGAATATTGAAGTTAAACTCTTCAGTGCAGGGCGTGCTGATGGCATTTGCTCTGGAGGTGGCTCAGGGCTTGGATCAGATCCCGTGTTCACCTCAGGTTTCAGCCCTTTCTCTAGCCTGTGGCTCTGGTGCAGGAAATGGATTCTGTTCTACGAGTGCCACAACAGCCTGGGGAGAAAGGCAAAGAGCAGAGCTCTGGTTGTCTCTGCTGGGTCCTACAGCACAGGGCAGCAGAGCAGCAGGTTGGGAAATGGAGATGGTGCTGGAGAGCAGAGCTGCTTTCAGGGAATCCCTGCTCTCCAGCCTGCCAGGAACACCTTCAGCTGGCACCTGGGTTGATCCAGTGGTCACACTGGCTTCATGCACACCCGTTATTTGGGACCTGAAGGCTCCTGAGGCCAGGCAACAGCTCCTCACACCGACTCCTGACACATTCCTGAGCTTGGAAAGGAGATGGGGAAGCAGGAGGGTGCTAACACTGGAGGCTTCAGGTCCCAAGATGCCATGATTCTGAGCAGTGAGTGCCTGTCTGAGAGCTCAGCTCCACACTGTCTCCTCAGCCAGCACGGGGGGTTTGCAACCTGCATCTTGGAAGATGTTTGGTGTCTGGCAAGAGCAAGCTTAGGGTGTTCTGCAGCTGTTTGAGTGATAGAATTGCATTTCAGGAGCTCTGTCTGTGTACCCAGGAAGGGTGTGACAGTGTTCAGGGCCCTCCCAAATTGTGTTCAGGGAAATAGGGGTGGGTGGGTGTCATCCTGTGTCTTTCAGCCTTTCCCTGCCCTGGGGTGTGTTGTGGTACCCACTGGAGCACGAAATAAGTCCTGTCAGTTTGTTTCTGAGCTCGTAGTAATGAAGAAAAATGTGGTAACCATGAGAAACTGCTGCAGGCCCACACGAATAGTCCTGCTTGTGGTAGATTGCAAATGTCCACCAGCAGATGAGCCCTGCCAGGCTGCTTTTACCACCAACTGCTTTGTGACAGGGTCCTTCCCTGACTTCTTATCGTGGGAGCATCCTTGATAAGTGTTCCACGGGAGCCAGGGGGAGCAGCAGCTGTCAGTTAGTGGGGATGGATTTCAGGTTCTTTCTTGAGGCACTGCAATCTCTCAGCAAAGCAATTTTCTTCCTCCTCATGGGGTAATTTGCCAGGCAAGGTAAAAGAGACTTTTGATGGGACGGAACACTGACAACTGTCCTAATTCATGAGGGCTCCAGCAGCATTTTTGGCAACTTTTCTTTCCTCTTTTTCCTCTCCCCATCCAGGCACACATTAGTGCTACTTTTCTGCTAGTGCTGGAAGGTAACAGATGGAGACCACACTGACCTGTGTGCTGCCTTTCCTTCCCTGCTGGGTTCCTTTGGGTGGGAAGGGGGTGGCCAGGGGAGCAGCTCCCCCAGCAACCTGTGAGACTCTGAGTTCTTGGCCAGGCACAGCAGTTCAGCCACATCTCAGACTGCATCACAGCTTTTGAAAGGCAGTGCAGGGGAAATATTGGGCTTCCACTTAAGGGAATAATGTCTGGTACAAGCCTGAAGCCTGGGGCACCCCCCTGAAAACCTGCAGCAGCAGAGGAAGATGCTCTGGTTTCCAGTGAGTTGGGCTGAGCATGGGATGGGAAGAGTCAAAGAGAATTAGCTGGTAAATAAGATCTGCCTTCTCTTTGATCCTCTCTGTGTGTTCAACTGCTTAAAGGCTTCCCAAGCAAGCAGGATTTTGAGGGAGGAAAAAATTATCCACCCATAGACCATCTCGTGGCTTTGTGAAATACATGACTTGAAGATCCTCTAGCAGGGGGTTGGGTAGAAATCCAAAAGTAGCCTAGTAAATCCCTGCCAAAGAGGCTTCTCTTCCTTCTTTTCATGAAGAGCCCCCCTGAACAGACAGGACAAGCTTTAAAACTACTGTTGCTTCCTTTTTTGCTGCTGTGTAAGCCCTGTTGATCAGAGCTTTAATCTAGCTGAAGTTAGTGGATTTAGAGGCAGCCTGATCTTTGCATCACAGTATGGAATGAGAAGAGGGATGCAGGGTTGCTGACACTTCCCTGGGCAGCAGTTGCCCTTAAATGCCCTCCTGTAAATGCACCAGAGTGCTGGGTTAATATTCCCACATGTGAAACCACTTGTGTACGTCCCCTCAAGTGATTCCCAGCACATTCCTGCTCCTGGGAGAGGCCACATTTGTTGGTGCCCTTTTATTTGGCAAGAGACGGGCAGATAAAACCATTTCCCATCTCCTGAGTCCAGTGACTCCTTGCAGCTCAGGCTGTGGGCTGGAGTTGGGGTGTCTGGATAATCTGGTCTCCTAATTGCCACCCTGCTTGGAGGCAGCTGCTGAGCTGGGCCTAAGCTGATTGGAGCTGGCAAATTCTGTTAGTTTAATTCTCAGCAACTCTGAGGAACTTGTCAGCACGGGAGCATCCCTTGGCTTTGCTTCAGCCAGGAGCATGCCCTGGAGACCTTTGCCAGGTGGTGACCCCCAGTCAGCTGGTGGAGAGGTCAGGCTTGGAAGGGCTGTTTCCTGATGGTTCCCTGAGTTCTTATGTCTTGGAATGCAGCTTTGCTTTGTTCCTTTTTGGTGCTGCTTATTCAGAATCATGGTATCTTGGGACTCGAAGCCTTCAGTGTTACCACCCTCCTGTTTCTCCATCTCCTTTCCAAGCTCAGGAATGTGTCAGGAGTTGGTGCGAGGAGGTGTTGCCTGGCCTCAGGAGCCTTCAGGTCCCAAATAATGGGTGTGCATGAAGCCAGTGTGACCACTCAAAGCTCTTCTGTCAACCCAAACCCATCTGCTGTCCATGGAAGGTGTTTTACCCCCAGGGAAAAGGTGTCAAATGTTCCAGGACCCCCAAGGAGAGACTTAAAACATGGAAAAAATGAGGAAGCAAATGAAGAAAGATGAAGTTGGGAGACTGTGTTTCTTTTTGTAACTCCTGTTATTTTTAAGAGGCATTTGTCTGTCTTTGAACCCAAAGAAAGTTTTTCTGGCCTCTTGATCAGGTAACTTGAAATTCCATGCGGTTTCTCAGCTCTCTGCGTATTAGGCAGTGCCTGCAATTCATGAGATCACCATCCATACTCCTCCCTCTGTCAGCTTCTTGGAAAAACTACTTGGAAAAGCACACAAAGGAGATGAAAACCAAGTTGTTTATGAATTATAAACAGCCTTTCAGGCTGCTCTTATTTCATGGGGCTGTCACTCCAATTTAATTAAGATGGAGTGAAGCTTTTTTTTTAAAACCCTCTTTGTGTTTGATCACCTTTCAGAGGTAACACTTAGCTCATGTTTGTTGAATTTTCAGGTCCAAGTAAGGAAGAGTGGGTGCTTGCTGATTAAATAAGGGAGAAGGAAGAGGCTGCAGTGGCTCAGCACAGTCGCTGAGAGGGTTTTTTCTCTGCTTACCTAGAAATGAACTGGATAATTGCTTTTGGGCTGGTGTGAAGGATGGAGCTGCTGGGTTGGACCCAGCCAGGAGTACCAGGGCTTGCAAACCCAGCCAGCATTTCTCAAAGCATTGCACTCGCCTTCTGCTGAATTTTCTCCTTCCTCTGGTTCCTCACCCGGTGTGTGTCATTAGTAACAAACAGCCACAAACACCTCCTCCGACGCCTGGTTTATTTTGGGATTTGTGTGTATGTAAATCGAGCCGTGAATTCCCAGCCTCGTGATCCCTGGAGCTGCGCAGTTGGAGGTGCTGCAGGCGGAGGCTCTGCCCTTTCCTCTCTGCTCAGGGATAATCCCACGGCGGCTCCTCGGCCCCTCTCCTGTTTTTTTTCCTGGGGGCTGTGCTTGCTGCTGGGCCCACGGGTGAGTGGGGTGAAGCTGCTGACCCACTTTCCTTGCAGAGGCAGCGTGGGACCACTCATCTCCTGGCACCAGAGGGGTTCTGGGGATGCATTTTCCTGCTCCTTTGTGGCAGCACTAATGATGTTGTCTGGCACAGATGACACCAGGCTGAGTGCCACCAAAGCCCAGCTGTGTGGGCCTGGCATCTGCTTTCTTCCCCCTCTGCCACTGGGTCACCCTCAATGGGACACGTTGTTTTTTCAACCCTACTTTTATTTACCTTTCATTGCCCAAGAAACCTTTTGCTGAGGGATTTAAGGCTTTGGGCTCTTTGACTCCGTTTAGGAGCTGCATCTTCCCCGCTGTCAGGGGCTTTGTGTGTGGTTTGCTGCTGGTTGGCCAGAGCTGTGGCTTTGTGCTGCTGGAGGTGTGTCCTGACTGCCCTCCAGGATGGCATCCAGGATCCCTGTTTGCTGCAGACTGGGCAGGGGCTGTGTGTACCATGTGGCAGAAATCTGCTGCTTTCCAGGGAAAGTTTCTTTCCAACACCCAGGGCTGATTTATTCCTTGTAAGCAGGGCTTGAATGTGCCCTGACTGGGAGCTTCTCATGTATGTGGTCCCAGTTATTGATTTTTTTTTTCTTTTTTTTTTTCTTTTTTTTTTTCATCCTGGTTTGCATAAACCTTTACAGTTCTCCTTCCCTCTTTGTAGCCCTTGTTAGAGTTTGTCAGGGAGGCAGGAAGCAGCAGTGGTTTTGTTTGGAGCAGTTTCCAGGTGTCTGGGTTGTGCAGAGGTTGCCATGAAATCAGCAGTTGGCTTTACTCTGAACAGAGTAAAAAAAAAAAAAAAAAAACAACCCCATCAAGATTTCACTTCTGCTGAATGTTGATGCATGTTGATGCCTTCAGGCCTAACAGGCTCCTTAGAAAATAAATTTCCAGGATGCATTTTGTAACCTCAGCAAGGTCAGGCTGGCAGGGAGAGCCTTGTGGGTGCTGGACAAAAGGCAGTGTGGTTTTGTAGGAACCATCACATCAAGCTGATCAGTTTTCCTGTCAGGTCTCTGCAACCTCCTGGGAGAGGAGTGATGCTGCTTTCAGTATCCTTGCCAAACTCTACAAGGAAAATTAATTTTTTCCTCTCTAAATGTCTTCTGGACCTGACTACCAGCTTTTACTTCCTGACCTAAACTTCAGCGCTGTTGATGGCTCTTAAGGGTTTGAATCAGTTCAATTAAGGCTTCTCCTCACTGGTCCTGCATGCTTTTGGGTGTTAATTGCTATTTTGGCTTTTAGCCCCTAACATTTTGTACAGCAGAGGCCTGCAGGGACTGCTCTGGGCTTTGCTTCGACTGTGAAATGCTCTTCAAACGCTGTCACCGTTGCTCTTGGTTACCAAAACGATGTCTTTGGCTGGGTCGGAGCTTCTTAAGTGCCACCGATGGAGAAACTCCAGCCCCCTGCTTCCAGGAAATTGTGGAATATCTGGAATATTCAAATTCCAACCCCCCCTTTGCCTCCCTTGCTGCACAGCTCAGGGTGGCTGCTGGCTCCACCTCTGCTCTCCACGGGCAGGTTCGGGCTTGAAAATTGGGAGGTTTGGAGGAGCTGTTAGTGAGGGGATAGGCTGTTGCTTTTTAGATAGTGTCCCTGGTGAACAAGAATAGTTCTGCTGGAAATGGATAAGATTCTTAGGAGGGTTTGTTTGTGTTTTATCTGTCACGTAGAAGGTGCTGCTGAAGTTTTATCTCTGTGCAGCTCTCCTTGCTGTAATTATTCATTACTGAGCCATTGCTTCAAGGTGGGGCTGGTTTTGCAGTTTATTTAGAACATTTTTTTTTTTCCCCCTTAATGTGAAGTGTGGGTTGTTGTTTTGTTTTTTTTCCCAAGAGGGATTTCCTTTCCCCTCACTTGCAAAACAAACAGGATTGTCACTGTAGACTTTGCTTCAAAATTCAAAGTAGTTTTTCCAGTGTGCAGTTTTCAGACCATCTTTGTTTAAAAAGCCTGCTCTAAAATAGGCAGGTTCCATGTGGTTTAAATTCTCTGTAGCCACACAAACTCATTACTTGAGTGAAAACCCAAAGCAGGGCTGAGACTCTGCCAGCTGGAATATGGATTTTGCATGCAGGTAAATTCAGATTTGCTTCTTGGTCTTTTGTTCCCCCACCACATGGCTCAGCAGTAAGATTTGGACTGGGCAATGCACATCTACAGTGGATAAAGAGGGAAGAAGGGAGAGAGAATGAAGTTCAGCATCCATCAGCCAGCCATAAGATGTCTTTAGGGATGATGTTCCTGGTGAATGGGATTGTTTGATTCCAAGTATTTGATTTGGGTATTTCAAACTCTGCTGGGAGAGCTTTGCATCTGGGGGAGAGAGAATGGTAGTGGTGGTGGTGGTGGGCAGCTTGCTGGTACTTACCCATCACATCCCTCTGTGGGCTTAATGTTATTTATTTGCTTATCTGGTGCTGATGAAATTTCATCAGCCCTGCTGTAATGGATTTAAATCCCTGCCAGACCCTGGAGGGGAAGCTGCAGGAAAATGCTTCACAGGAGGGGCAGTGCTTGGGAGAGAGGCAACTGTTTGAGGGGGCATTTCTTCACCTGGGGGAACCAGGCAGGACCTGGATCCTCCTCCCTGACCCTTAGGCCAGTTTAAGGAGTTGTTCTGCACAGGGTGGCAGAAAAACTCCAGGCCCAGAGTGACTCTGCTGCCCTGCCTGCTGTGCTGCCATGGTGCTACATCTGCTTCTGCTCCCCACAGCAAAGCCCCTAAAATCAGTGTCCAAATGAGGAAGTGTTGGGTGAGCTGCAGGGTGCTCTCAGCCTCTCATTTACTGTGTTTTGCTTTTGGGTTTTTAAGGGACCTCTGTGGCTTCTGGGGCTGCTTTTTTTTTCCCCTTGTAACAGAAAAGACAACTCTTTCATCTCTGAAGAATGAATGGCTCCATCCTCCCCAGCTGAATCCTGCCACGAGTGGAGCTCAGTGGGATCAGGGGCTGCCTCTGCAGCACAGCTTTAGGGACCTCCTTGCCAAGCTCAGACAGATAGCAGGATTGTCACCTCCCTGACCACCCCCCTGGCCCTGGCAGGTCTGGGGGAAGTGGGGTGACAGCTCTGCCAGCAGGCAGCCCCACCAGCAGGTCCTTTGCTGAATCATGGCTGGCTGCTGCTGTGCCAGGGCTGCACAGATGCCAAATGCTTTATTCAGAGGAAAAGTGGAAGATTTGTGGCTGTGTCAGATGCTGTCCACGGAGGAGCCTCTGGTGGGGTGTGTGAGCTCAGTAGCTGTAAAGCTAGGAGTCCTCTCTGGATGCTGGCCTAGGAAATTCTTGTCCAGAGGCAAGAAAGGACTAAATATATCTTTCCAGGGAGATTGAGGGAGTCACTAATTGCTCTTCTCAAAAAAAAAAAAAAAAAAAAAAAAAAAAAAA
>JAAWXA010000053.1:1685652-1712380 GCA_038090715.1 Florisuga fusca
TAAACAAGTCCAAAAAAAAAAAAAAAAAAAAAGAAAAAAGGGGGGGGGGGAGGAAGAGGAAAAAGAAGACAGAAGAAAGAAACAGCCCTCATTTCCATCCAGCACAGCAGATCTGTGAGTAGCTTGCCTCGGGGTCTGCAGTTGGGAAGCAGAGCTGTTAAAATCTGTGGATGTTTAGTGAGCTGAGCTCTTAGGGCTTCTCCCATCCCCTTTTTCCTGCTGGCAGACAGGGCAGTGCTTGGGGGGAAACTCTACCCCATGCCTTGGGTGTGTTTGGGGCAGAGGTCACTCTTCTGAACATGCCCTGACACCCAGGAGCAGCACAACTTGGTCATTTTACACTCCAGGTTGGTTTTGGGCCCTGTGCACCAGGCTCAACACTGTGTTTTAGTATTTCAGCATTAAGTAGACCTGTGGATAATACAGAGTGGCAGCCAGATGAGAGCAGGATATAATCAATATGACCCTTTGATCTCTGGGAGGAGGGCAGCTATATGTCCATGTGATTAGGGCCCACTATTTGGGGCTAAAAAATGAGATTCCTAATTCTTTCCTGTTTTATACCTTCATTTTGATGGTTATTTCCTTTTAGCTCAATTCCTCAGACTTGGTACAGTTCTGTCAAACTGCTTTAGAGCTTTCCATGACAGAAATGAAATTGCACAGTCATCTTGCTAAAAGGCTTAAAAAAAAAAAAGCTGGGCAAGGGATCTGCTTACCAGCACTGGGGTTTCTCTTCCATCCTTCCATACCTCCAGCACCCAAAACCACACAGAGTTTGCTTCCTTGCTGCTGGTAACCTGAGCTTCATTGTTGGGTTCAATCACTCCTCAGGGTCATGACAAATGTGGGATTACACTAAGAGGTGGTTATTCATCACAGCCAGTGGTTGCAATTGGATCAGCTATTAGGAGCTTGCCTAAAAGCAGTGTCTGGCCAACCAGCAAGGAGACTCAGGAGAAACATGGGCCCTGCTTCACAGCTAACGTTTGTTGGTGATTTTATTTCCTTTTGCAGAGAGATGCAGGGTAGAAAACTAACACTGAATTTTGACACTTTTCTACTGCAGTGTCCAAGCTGTGCTCTGCTCCACACCAGGGGGTTGGCTTTCTGAGCACTGCAAGGAGGATTCAGGGTGAAGCAGCCCTAGTGCTCTCCTCTCAGACCCACAAGCAGATCTCTTAGAAAAGAGTCCCTGGTCCAAATCAGTCTCTGGTGGGTCCTGTAAACACCCCTGGAGGTCACTTCTGGGTTACTTTGAAGATGATGGGTGTATCCACAGGGGTGGTAGGCATCCCTTCCTGCAGCACCAGCCCCTTGCCTGCAGACACACTGCTGAGAGACAGAAAATTGGCAAGTGCAGAGTTTGGAGCGTGCAGCAGAAGTACCTCTGCATGGTGCATGCTTCTCCTGTGACAGAACAGTGTCCTGTGGGCACCAGGGAGGGTCATTTGGCTTGGGACATCTTACATCCCTGTGGGGTTTTGGTGTTGCAGAAGTCACCTGTCTCCTTAGTGTGCTGAATGCAGTGACTGCCACGTGCTTTTGCTTGTGCAGGAATCATTAGATATTCCCTTTGTTGGCAAGAAACCTTTGCTCCATTTCTGTGTCTTTTATGCACAAATCCGTGGCTCCATTTCGGCTCATGCCCCCTGGGTGTGTTTTTTTCTGCCTGGAGTCTGGGTTGCTGTGCTAGTGTTGAGTGGGCTCTGGCTTGGGCAGCCCTTTTAGATCCTGGTTTTGTGTCTTAGCCCTCCCTTTCTGCTCTCCTCCTTGATCTGATGACTGATTTGGCAGACAAAAAGTGCTCCCGGTGGACTGGGAGGTGTGAAACCCAGGAGGTAACCTGGATCTTAAGCTGATGGGATTTCAGGGCTGGTCAGGAACAAAGCAGTTCTCTTCTGAATCAGCTTGCAGTGCTGCTTGGTGGCTGCTTGGTTTCAACCAAGATTTTAATGCTCCTGAAAAGCAGCTGATGAAGCCAAGTGGGAGCAGGGGATGGGAGTGGTTTTGGGTCAGTTTGATGGGTGGTTTTTGTTTCACACTGATGGGTGGTTTGGTTTTCACTCTCCTCTTCAGGTAACTTTGCTGAGAGACAGCAGAGCAGCCTCAGGACCTCACCATGATGGAGGATCATGCAGCCAACCAGGAGAAGCACATCCCATCAGGTGAGCAGCTCCAGGAGGAGGTGGTGGGAAGGACCCACCTTGCCCACTGCTGAGGGAATGATCTAAGTGAGGAGAGCAGGGCAGTGTGAGGCATCCTTGGGGATGACCAGGAGGAGATGATGGGCTGTGTGTCTGGAAGGTTCCTGTGGATCAGGTGGCTGCAGCCAGTGGGCTGTGAGTAGCCCAGAAGAGGCTGTGATGTTCAGTCATAGAACACTGAATTTTGCTCTTTGATATCATTGCCCAACAAGAGCAGAACAACACCTGGGATCCAGGCCACTGCTGCAGCTGTGCAAATGTGTGTTTCTGTGCTCACTCTTCAGCTTGCTGTCAAACTGCCCCACTGCTTTTATTTGGAGACACAGCTCAGAGGTGCTGCTTGCTGCCTGCTTGACTCACCTGCACTGGGAGATGGGGGGGACCTGAGCAGAGAGCTCTGGGAGCAGAGACCATGCAAGAGTCTTTGGCCCCATAGTTCAGCCCTGCATTTCTCCAGAAGCCTTTCCCTTCTCATTCCACCATGCTCCACAACTGAGCTTGGAAACCCCATGTGAATGCCAGCAGACCTGGTGGGACTCACTCCTAGCTATGCTCCATATAAATGTCATCTTAATTTTCTTTTCTTGAGGTGCTTTGGACACAGCTTAACACCAGCTGAATGGATTGTCTCTGTCTTGAAGAGGATCCATAGCATCCATTCAGCATGGGTTCCGTAATGCCTTTCAGTCTGACAGCTCCTCTCAGCTCGGAGCCTCAGCTTTGCCCATCACAGGTTCCCAGGGAATTTTGCTTGTGTTAGCTTGGGATCTTCTTTTCCAAGTCATTTTCTTCAGCTCTCATTATTTTATTTGCTCAGACTCCTTGCAGAGAGGAGACCTTTTGCTTCTTGCCCTGCTCTTCCAAAAGATGACTTTGGCAACCAAGCCTTCTCACAGTGCTACACCAAACCCTTCCCAAAGACTTCCTGCTTTGCAAGGAGTAGAATTAACTCCTCATGGAAGTGTCCAGCTCTGGGAGGGGAAGCCAAGGGCTCCAGAAACAGCAGAGAGGGACAACAGTGACTCCAAAAGTTATACATCTTTTTTTCTCCTTGTGTGGCTAAGATCTCCTCTCCTGCTTGTGCCATGCTTTGCTGTTTTGAGCTGTACAGTTCCCTGGGCTTTTCTTTTGCTCTGGCTTTCCACTTGGTTCCTTTTTGGGGGTGCTTTTGGTTGGCATTTTCATGCTTTGCTTGCTTAGGAGTCCAGGTGTTTTCTACTCTTCTATCACCATTTCTTGCTGCTGGGGAGCTGGGACAGTCAGAGATGGTAAAACCCAGGCCCTAAGTCCATAGCCAAGGACTTGCTGTAAGTATTTGACTGTTTTCCAGGCTATCCCCTTCAGATTCCAACTGATGATGGATCGGATGAGCCTGTTTCTGAAACATCTGATGCTAAGAGCACCCCAACTACAGAAGGTGGGAGCTCTTTGACTTACTGCTTTGAAACCATGATGGATGGGGTCCTGGGAAGCCTTCCCAAAAGTCTCACCGTGCCATGTTCTGCTGGGGGTTTCTCAGGGGGAATGTCTTCTTCCTTCTTGGACAAATGGTCTTCGTTATTCTCATCACAAGTGACCTTTGCCACTGCAGGATGAGGTAGTGTGCTCTAAAAGGGGGGTTGAAAGGCAAGAGGAGGTGAAGTGTTTATTCTGGTTCAGGAAGTTGCTTCCAATTTGTTTCCTGAAGACTTTTTACCCAGTGACCACCAGCTCCTCTGGGCAGCTGGCAGCAAGGCCACACTGTGTGCTCCCAGGGCCAGAGGTTTGCAGCTCTGTGTTCCCCCAGCACATCCTGGTTGCTGTGTTCACTTTCAGAGTTAGCTTTACCTCACAGCTTTTTTTTTTTTCCCCTCTCTGTATTTATGTGTTCACTGACAGAGTGTGATTCATGTTGGAATGATGGGATGGGCAGAGTCTGTACATAAAACTTTGTGCTGATGGAAAAGTTATATTGGTAGGACTCAGGACATGTCTGTGCTCCACCAGAGAGTCATCAGGATGCCATGTTTGTAGAAAGAACCTAATTCTGAAGTGGTTTAGAAACTTGTTTGCTGTTTTAATTAATTTTAATTTAATCCCGTGTTCCTCTGGCTGCTGTAATCCCAAGTATCTGCCTCTTGGAGACTTCAGGTACAGGCATTAGTTTGCAGATTTCATCTAAAAAAAGGGTGGACAGAGATGCCAACCAATTCCAGCTCTGTCCTGCTGGAGGTGTGGGCTGTCTGACCTGTTGGGATGTGGCTCAGGAAATCAGTCCCTGCACGGGGCAGGTGCAGAATAGGATGTTGTCCCTTGTTCCAGTTGGACTGGGACTTGTCACTGGGACATTCCTCTGGTAGATGGAGCCAGGTTCCTGTCTGTCTTGGTGTGCTTGGATGGTTTGTAGAGGTGTCCCATGGGAGCTGTTCTTCCCTGCTGCAGACCAGGGATGTCCCCATGCAGGTGGCATTGCCATGGGTGCAGATCAGGCACCAGTGGCTCTCTCCAGCTCTGTATTTTCAGACAGGGGTTGTTCTCAAGCCTCCAGCTGGGCAAGGAGTACACTGGAGATGTGTGTGGCAGAGGGGACAGCTTGTTGTCCCTGTGATGCTGCTGGCTGTTGTCTCCCTCTCTCAAGGGAGGGAGTCAGATGCTTTTCTGAGCCAAAAAAGTTCTTCAGGTGTGTCCTGGCCTCCACAGGGCTCTGCCATTCAGCAGCTCTGTGAAAGCTGTGTTGTTTTTCAGATGCCACAGCACCTTTAGTGGAGGAAGGAGACCACGAGGATCAGGGTGGTGTGGAACAACACGGGGAGATCCCAGAAGGAACCACAGGTGAGGGAGCCCAAGGTGCAGTTTCATCTCTTGATGCAGACAGAGCAGAGAGCTGGTGCTTAAAAATAACACCCCAAAAACCCCTCTTGCAGCCATGCTTTGCTCCTCAAGGGTGCTTCTTTCTTCTCCACAGCCTGCAGAAAGAATTCCTAGCTTCTCCTCTTGCCTTTCCCCATCCTGGGAGGAAACTTGCAGAAGGTTTTTTTTTCTTCTTTCTCAGCTCCATTTCTGACAAATCATTCTCTCTGGTGGCTTTGCCTCCCATCTCCTGCTGATCCTGATCATCTCTGCCAGCAGCCCTGCTTGGCTGGCCAGGAGAAGTGGTCACCTCAGGACCTTGCTGCTTGTCTCACTGCTGCTCTGGCTCAGCCCAGCCCATGTGGCTGTCTTTGAAGTGGCAGGTGGAAACCAGGCCACTGCAGCAGTTCTTTGCCTCCAGAGGAAATAAAGTGGCAAATTCAGCTCTGGAGGGGAACTAGTACACCTGGATCTGCTTTTCCAAGGTGTTTGTGGGGAGGAGGGGGGGTGTCTTCCAGAGGCAGAGTAAGAAAGGAGTGAGCTGCAGCAGTGGTGTGTGTGGAGAAGAGGGCAGGAGGTCCTTGGGAGATCCAGGTCTGGATGTGAAAAATGAGTTGTGTCCTCTGTGTGGTAACTCCTGGCTTTTCCTGGAAGCATCAGGCAGGACCTGAGACAGGGAGGGGGTGGAAATGAGGTTCTGCCCATGTCCCAACACTGGGACAAGCCCAGACTGTGTATCCTGCATCCCATCCCCAGGCTGCTGCTGGGCCCTGGGCTCACCTGCTAGCAAGGATGTGCAGTCTGTGGTTCAGGATGAGACTCCAGGGAGCCAGGAAACAGCAAGATAGCCTGAACTCTTTGAGGAAAAACCAGAGAAGGTCCTAGTTTGACTGTAGACCAAGTATAATTGATTAAGCCTGTTGGAAGTAGCCATGCAACAGATGGAAAAAAAAAATCTGATGGAGACAAATCATCATTGCTGGGAAGAAAATTGTGCTTCACTGAAGTACCAATAGTCTTGAAGTGTGGGATTGCTAGCAGACTGACATGGATTTTCTGGTGACAAATGGCCTTGGCAGAGATCAGCACAGTCAGCTGGGTGGTAGTCACCAAAAAGGTCAGGCTGAGGTAAGAGTTAGGCATTCACATGAGTGCTGCCAGCTTGGAGGAGAATTGGGGATAGAAATGCACAAGTTTCCCTGCTCCTTAGCAGCCTGTTTTCTGCACCTCTGCCTGAAGGAGCCTGTACTCACCTGCCACTCAGGATCTGCAAGTGGATGAAATCCTTCTCCAGTTTGGGAAAGCACAAGCTGAATAAATCTTTCCAGATCCATCACCAACAGGGCTTTCTTTCCTTTCTGATGCTGCCCTGCTCACAATGCAGCACTGGTGGGCAGAAGCAGCAGGGAGGTAAATTTTCCAGACACATGCTTAAACTTAATATTTCTTTTGATCATGTTTCCCCCCTTTTTCCTCTGAACTGGGACCAGCTGAAGAGGCAGGCATAGGAGCCACCCCCAACCTGGAGGATCACGCTGCAGGAGGTGCTGCTCAAGGTTAGTGACTGATCTGGGGTCAAATTTTGCTGCTTTACACACCTGCAACTGGTTACTGGTGGTTTGGGAATTTCTTCTGTTAATTCCAAGGCTCTGCAGCACCCAAACAGTTGTGCAGTTCTCCCTCTTCCTGTCCATGCTCTGAATGTTCCAACATGCTCATTGCAGGGAACTGCAGCTTTTCAGACACCAAATTTCTCTCTCAGAGGGCTGAAGCCCTGCTGCTTGTTTGTCCTGTTGCAAACCAGGGCAGAAGGTGAACATGGAGCAGGAACTGCTCAGCATTCAACAGTCAGTTTTGACCTCTGCATGTCCCACATGGATGAAGTGGTTTGTTTCTCTAATTCCTGCCTTGAAATAGATCTCAAACCTGCTCCCTGATGACCTGACTTGAACATTAAGGGTGGGTTTTTTCTCATCCCAGCCTTAGGGGACACAGCCAGGCCTGGTGGGCAGCAAGGATTTGTAGAGCACTGATTGTGCATCTGCTCAGAGGAGCCAAGAAGTTCCCCAGGAACCTCCTGGCTCTCTGGAAAACCTCTCTTGACTCTGCTCAGTTCAGATTTGACTGAAAACTTCAAGATGGGATTTTGCCAAAGCACTCAGTGCTTTGACTTTAGGGGGTTCAAACCCACTTTGATATTGCTCTCTTGCTAGCACCAACACACCAGAGGGCTGCTCCAAATCTTAGTTAAAGCCCAAGTAATTCTCTGGGATGATGTGAGAAGTTCCTTCAGCTGCTCTAGGCAACATCTTTCCTCCTCCTGGCTGCATGAGGGCATTTGGAAGACATCTCTGTCTTTTAAAGGATTAAATAGATCTTTGCCTTCTCAGCTCAGGGCAGAATTCAGGTTGCCTTTGCTTCCCACACACAGGGAGCACAGTCTGCTCCCTGCTAATCAAATAAAACCTTTGCTTGCCTTTGCAGTGGTCCTTGGACTAGCAACTCTTCTGTATTTGAGCTAGTTGCACCACTACAAAAAAGAAATCAAGACTCTTAGCAGGAGAGGGGTGAAGTTTTCTCTTCTGTCTGCCCTGTCCAGCCTGGTTCTGGCTGCTGCTTTTCATCAGATTTTTAGTAGAACCTTTCTGTCCTGTCCTGGGATCTTTCAGCTGCCAGATATGGGGACGTAGAGCTAGCTGGAGCTCTGGTATAACCTCTGTGTGACATTTCTAGGTTCTGCTTTGACAGTGGACTGCTGCACTGCTTCCTTTTCAAGTTTCTCTCTGATTCAAAGGAGAATGTGATTTATCAATACACACAGAGGCTCTTGGATCCCTTTTTACCAATCACCTTTGTTTTTCCTGTGGTGGGATTTGAAAAAAAAAATCAGCTTTGCAGTGAAGGGGGAGCATGTTAGAAAACCTTTGGAGTCCCAGGTGCAAAAAGCATCTTCTGAGTCAGTTTTTGCTCTTGACCTTGTCCTGAATGCTTGTCTTTGAGCTGCTGACAGTTCCTGAGGATGGAAGCACAGAACAAACTGACTCTCCACACCTCTGCACCTTGGTAATGGTCATGTTGTTCATCTGCAGAAGAAATGGGCCAGGACAGTCTGCTGGCTACACCCTCCAAGTCCCTGTGGTTAGAAAAGGTGTTTCTTGGGGGCCACATTTCCAACATTATCTGTCACAAGGTGCCAATTCAGGATTTCTTTTAAACTTACCATTTCCAAGGGCTTGGTGTGGTGGTTTCACTTCACCATGAGAGTTAAAGTGGGGAGAGCATTGATACAAATGTCAGTCTTTTCCTGTTTCAGTCTTGTTTGTTAATCTGACAAAACCACAACTGAAATCTCAGTATTTAAGTGCTCTCATCTAGGCTCCATGGCTTGATCAGTGCTCAAAAAGACCAAAGAATATTTGAAACCAGACAATTTCATAACATCAGCTGCACATTCTTACTAGGGCAGTTGACTTGAAAGCAGTGCACATCTGCTCAGGGTGAATTCTCCATTGCTGAGTGCATCTTTGCTTCAGTTCCTTCAATTTCTGACAGAAAAGCTCCAGCTCAACCAGAATGTATGGCTTAATGCACCAATTGTTGGGTGGAATTGTAAAGGTCTGTGTCATGCCATGAGATCAGCAAGAGAACAGAATTCTCTCTTCTAGTGCCCCCTCTAAAGAGATCTGTGTTTCTGTGACCTTAACTTTTGGCTCTGAAAAGTCACACTTTCTGCTCTGAGTGGGTGCTCAGCCCAAAACTGCTGCAGCCCCATTTTTACTTCCAGTCCTTTCCACCCAGGCTGTCTGCTCTACTGGCAGTTGAAATACAGCAACAAGAGAGAAGGACACAGCAGTGCTCTTCCCTGAGCTCATTAGAAATGTTTTCAGGCACAAGGCAGAGGGTTTGGAGCTGTGGGAGGGTAGAGCTGGTGTTGTGTTTACCTCCTCATCTCCTGCAAGGGATTTTCTTAGCCCATGAGGGTGTCTGCCCTGTTTTCTTCAGGCCCTTGAGGCAAGAAGAGGTGGTCACTGACAAACTGGTGGCCCAGTGGTGGTGTTAGATTTAAAAAATGGGTGTATTTTTGGCTTGTAAAGACCTCTGTAGCTATAAACCAGCTCAGAAACCAGGTCCATGGAAGTATCTGGTCTCCCACAGTTGGCCATCACTGTTCCTGAGCCCCATGGGGATCAGAGTTTCTTTAAAGGCAAAAAAAAACCAAAAAACCACAGTGTAGAAGGGAGCTGTCTGATCCACAGGGCAACCCTTAAGTCTCTTCAGCATGACATGTCTGACCACTCCTGTTGAAATGCCTGTTCTAATTGTTTGCCCATGCTTCATACCCTGCATCTTCAACTCCAGGGGAGCCAAGCTCTCCAAAGCCTGTGGGAGATCCAATAAAAAGAGCAATCCAGCCCACAAAGCAGGTGGCTGGGGTTCTTCTGTCACCTGAAATGAAGGCTGCACCAGCAGCTCCCACCAGAATCCAGGTCACCATCCCAATACCCCTGGATATGTACCAAGACTCCAGAGCATCTGAAGAGAGCCATGAGCTGTGGGATCAGGGAGGCAGAGAAGGCTTTGGTGTGGATCCAGCACTGGGAGCAGAGCTGGGGCATGGTGTGCACCTTCAGGCAGGAGCAGGTGGCATGGAGGATTCCTGGAGTCAAGCTGGACCATCTCCTTTATACACCAGAGCTCCTTTAAAAGCAGCTGCCAGTGGAGAGGAAAGAGATGAGGACCATGGTACTGATGAAACTGCTGTGGGACAGAATGTTTCCCCAGGAGCTGGAACAGCCTCGTGTCCAGCAACAGCCAAGGAAGCTCTGGCAGGCAATGCCTTTGAAAAGAACGAGTCCAAAAATGCTGGAGACACAGCAGGAGAGGCACTTCCTGTTGACACTGAATCACATAAAACTGGAGAAGAGCAAGAGGAGAGGAGGCAGCCCCCAAAGGGGCCAGAAGCCACAGATGTCACCCCCTTGGGGCCTTCTGAAGTCATCCCCCAAGAAGAAGTGGAGCTCAGGCAGGGAGAAGATTCTGCACCCTTGCTAGAAACAGCCCAACTCCCCCTGGAGTTAAAAGATGAGGTGGAAGGCAAAGCTTTTCCTCTGGAAGAGGCTGCACCAGAGCCAGGGGAACGCCGGACACCCAGGAAGCAGCCTGGTGGCCCTGACAAAGCCATCAGTCGTGTCCCCCTCCTTAAAGGTGTGTGCAAGCTTTGCCTGCCCTGAGCTGCCACTCCCAGTGCCTTGCTGACCACAAGGCTGCCAGAACCAGTACTTCAGCTTGCTGCCACCTCCAGTCCTGCTGCTTGGGGGATGGTCTGGACCTTTGCTGCAAAGTCATCTCCAGGGCTGCTCCCTCCCCCTCCTTCCCTCCTGAGTTTCATCCTGGTGGCAGCCTCACCAGACCCTTAATGCTTCAGTTCTGCATCCCTTGCATGGTGCTGGCCTGTCCCTGATCGTGCTTTATTGACCTGGTTTGGGTTTGATTTCCTTGGATCTATGGGGGGAACATCTTAACTCCTTCCCCAGAAAAGATGAGGACCTGGATGGATGTTTGGGGCATGTTGGAGTGGGGCTGACCCAGCACACCCTGCAGCTTGTTCCAGCAAGACACATGCCATCTGGTTTGCATGTGACCAGCCCAATAACTCTTTGGTTTGGCTTTCCTGAAGAGGAGGGAGGAGGAAAAAGGCAAGTTGGGGTGGCAGACCTAACCATGGAAAAGGCTCCACATTAGTATTGTTGCTTGTGCTTTTCATAGAATCACAGAATTTTCGGGGTTGAAAGGGACCTTTCAGCTCATCCAATTCCAGCCCCCTTGCCGTGGGCAGGGCCATCTCCCACCAGATCAGGTTGCTCAGAGCCCCATCCAGCCTGGCCTTCAAAACTTCCAGGGATGGATGAGGCTTCCACCACCTCTCTGGGCAACCTGTGCCAGTGTCTCCCCACCCACGGGGTGAAGAACTTCCTGATATCCAAGTCTCCCCTCCTCTAGTTGGAATCCATTCCCCCATATCCTATCACTCCCTGACATCCTATTTTCCCTTAACCATCCCCTGCTGACTGCTGTTGAGGGTCAGGTCTGCAGCCAGCTGAACCTTTGCCCACTGCAGGCTGTCTCTGATGCTCTTCCAAAGCATCCTTCTTCAATTCCAGTTCTGGATGGTGTGTCCCTGGGTGGGGTGTTCTGCAGGAGCAGTCTTGGGGGGCTCTGGGGTGCACACATCAGTTTGTGGGGCTGAGCTGGGCTGGGGGGGGCCAGTCAGACCCTGGAGCTGCTGCAATCTCAGTTTGAGTTGCCTTGGGTCTGAGTTCACCCCTCAAAGCATGAGGATCCTTGCCAGCAGAGCAGCTCCAAGACCTTTTCCTTCTCCAAGAGCTATTTTGTCACCTTTATTGGGGGCCAGGGGGATGTCACCAGGAGCCAAATGCAGGTTTTACAGTGAGTTGTGTTCCTGAGCTGGGGCAGCAGCACACAAATCAAATCCCAATGGTGTCTCACTGGGTTCTACCTCAGCAGGAAAACCCTGGCAGGATGGGGAGGTATTGCCCCAAATCGACCATTTTCCCAATTCAACAGGAGGAATTTCTTAACTTATTACTGCCCTTTGCCTTACGTTGTGGCTGTTCAGCTCCAGCCTTGCTCCAGTCTGCAGCTGAACTGAATTTGGGAAGCAGAGTGCCTGCAGCAGTGCTGGGGATGGGTCAGGGTCGTTGGTGCTGGATTAACCACATTGTTCATATCCCTGGGAAAAGGTTTCCAAAACACTGGGGGAGAAAATCAGCAGCTTTTTCTCCCAGCTTAGGGAGGAATCAGCTGAAGAGTGGGAAAAGGGGCTTTGTTAGGAGTGCCTTTAGCACAAACATTACTTCCTCCCTCTTTCTAATCTCCTAATTAGCAATTCTGCAGTCTGGTTTGCTTGGAGACTAATGGGACAAAACACTGCAGTTGTGTCACCCTGGGCTTGACACAAATCAAGTGGGACAACAGCTAAAACCTTAAGAGCCTGCAGGTTCTGACCCAGGTGGCAGGTGCTGGGGAGGAACAACAGCCATCTCAACACCCTGCCTGACAGCTTTAAATGGGATCCTGGGCAACCTCATGCTGGTACAATTGGGACATCCTTCAATTTTAGTCTTTTTTTAATATATTTGCTAGACTCTCTGGGTGTTTTGGAGAGGGAGATTCATATTGAGGGTTGAAGAGAACTGTTCTGTCCTGAACTAAACAGGTGCTGCTGGAATTGAGTGGAAATCTGGACAAAATGGTTTCCTACTGACCTTATTCCATGTGTCTGATGCTCCAGTGATGCCAAATGCACTGTTGCTTGTGCACCTGTTAACCCAGACAGAGTGTGTTTACCATGTGGGGGTATTTCTGCAAGAAATGAGTGACTTTGTAATATTTCCAAGAGCAGCTTTTAATTTTAAGGAGAGCAGGTACATGGAACACCCTCCCAGCATGCATGTTGCTGTAGCAGAGGCATTATCATCTCTCTCAAATTTATTGATCAGTCCCAAGAAGCAGAACTCTGTGTGTTTCCATTTGTCAGGTCGGATTGACAGCAAAGACAAGGAAGGGACTGAAGCTGATGAAAAGAAACCCAAGGTAAGCTAAAAAACCAAACCAAAACCAAACTAAACAAACACAACCAGAGGTGACATCAGCCCACCAAGTGCTGTGCATGTTCCTGGCTCCCTCTCCTGCTTTCCTGAACTGCACTTGTGCTTCTTAGGAAACCTTGCTGTTATCTTCTGTTCTTCCATCTGTCTTTCAAGAGTGGTTTTATTTTTCCTTCCCTCCCCCTGGTTTGGTTGGTGCAATCCATGGTGATCTTTGAGGCCAGGGAAAGGAACCTAAACCTGTGGTTAGAGGAATCAGTTTCTCAGCAGCTGGCTGGCTTTGCTGGGGCAAACTGGTGTGAAAGCAAGCTGTGTTGGTTTGTACTGGGGACAGTCACCAGAGCAGTGAAAAGAGCAAGACAAGTAATTAAAAAATTAAATAATTTAGGACTTGCAGATGCTGTCTTCTGAGTAACAGCTTAATAGGGGGTGCATTCCAAGTGGTTAACCAGTGGGTACATTCCAGGAGTTTCAAGTCATCTGTCCCAGTGTTAATTTGGAGGTTTGGGTCAGCTGGCCATCAGCCTGCCTGGTGCCTGGTTGAGCTCAGGGAGAGTTGAGCAGGTGAAGCATTACAGATGAAGAAGAGAATTCTCTTTCAAACAATGGGGGATTGTGTCTTTCTTCAGGGGGGGTTGGCAGGATTGGATCAGGCTGGGCATTCAAGAGGATGCTAAGCAGTTGTCTAGATAAAAGCCATCACTCCATTATTGATCAGACAGGCCTGAAAGGGTAGAGAGACCTGGGAGGAGTCATCTGCATCTCCCCAAAACGGTGGCCTTGGGTGTTCTGGACCTGCAGTGTCTTTGCTAGTAGAGCACATAGAGTTTGGGGGGGGGGGAAAGGGTAAAAAGTTGCCCATTCAGATGGTCAAAAGTGCCACTGGTGTGGAGGGCATTGACAAGGGCAGTGACACTGTCCCCAAGGAGGGGTTTGGGTGTTTCTGCACCCTGTGGGAGGGACAGAGCTGGGGAATAATCCCATGCTTGCTGCAGCCATGGAACCCCTGGCAGTGCCCTGGTTGTGTGCTGCTGGGAGAGGAGAGTCCCAACCATCCCCTTGTCCCCCCCCCAGCTCCACGTTGCACCTTCAAATCCCCTGGAACGTTGGTGGTCCCTTTTTGTTTCCCTCCCCTACTGATTTTTGTTTTGTTCCCATTTTGATTTTGTTTCCATGTTTTAAGAAATCCTCACCTTCCACTGCCAAACCCCCAGGCGATAGACCCTCCATCCCCCCCCAACGACACTCCTCCTCTAGCACAGCACCCTCCAGCCCTGCTTCCACCTCTAAACGAGTTTCTTCTGTCACACCCCGACCTGCCAGTACAGGAACACAAGAAACAAAAGCCAAGGTAAGGAACTGGGATGTGAAAAAAAAGCAAAGCTGCCTTTGGGCAATACCTTAAGGCATTCCTGACAGGGCTGGCAGTGCCTGCTTGGGGTGGGATGTGCTTCCCCTTCCAATGGGCCTGAGCAGATTTGGCCTCAGTTTTGGGGTTTGAAGCAGCTGAGTCCATCTCAGCAGCACCTAACCCCCTGGCTCTGCATTACAGCAAGAATTTCCTTGCTGCGGGGTGTTATTTTGTCCCCCTGAGGCATTTCCAGGTCCCTTTCTGCTCTGCTCTCCTTTTTGCAGCTTTCTGCTGGGTTTTATGGCTTCATGAGCTGTAAACAGCAGATGGATTTGAGATGTGCCAGAGCCAGCTCTGCCAGGTGCTCCAGGGAGAGTAGGAAAGGCACACACATCCCTGGCTTATTCTGCCATGGACATAGTAGCCTGGAATTTCCCTTTGTGGTGTTTAGCCATACAAATAACCCCGTGGTGAGGGGAAAAGAGAGAGCAGAGGTTGCAGATGGTGGGGGGGACACAGCTTTACTGGGATAGAGATCACCATGGCTCTTGGAAGCAGTCACTTTGGGATTTGTCTCCTGGGGTGTTTTCCGTGAGCTTTTGGTACACACACCAGCATAAGAAACCCATAGATTTGGGGGAGGTTTGTTTTTTTTTTCTGCAGGATCAGAAGACAAATAGCTGAATAGCTCAGTGCTCTTTGCACACCATCACAGGTGGTGTTCAGGAGGCACTGGAGGTGAGGGGAAAGGAGGTGTTTGGGCTCCAGCACTGCACTCCCACATGGAGCCTCTGGTCTAGGCAATGGATTCATTTTTCTTCTGCACAAAAATTTTAGCAGGACAGGAGGGGGAAAGATGAAATTTAGATAAGTTGGACATGTTTTTAAGGCTGAGGGGGTGGTCAGTAATGTAGCAGGAGCCCCAAGGTGACATCAGGAGTCTCAGGGTGTCAACATCCCAACTCCCTCCATTTGGGCCATACCCATGGGAGCTCCCGTGGGCTGTCAGGAAGCAGGAGGCTCTCGTGTGGCTCTGATCCATGAGGAATGGTAGCCCATCCCTGGGTAGATCCCAAGCCATCATCCCTTTCCCCTTTGCATCCCCAGGGCCAGGAGATGAGAGGGGGGACGAAGGCGGCCACGGCGCGGGCTGCGGGTGGGCAGAGGAACTCCACCAATGCCACACGTATCCCAGCAAAGACCCCCACAGCCCCCAAAACACCTCCCAGCTCTGGTAAGTGATGGCAGGAGCACCATCCAACCCCCTTCCCCTGGTGGCTGTGATTCTAAAAGCTTTGTCTGCTCTGTTCCTCTAGCTGCCGGGCTATAGGAGAGGGCAGCTCTTTGGAGATTTCCTCCAATTTGGAAGGTTTAGGCAGCTCTGGTTTCATTTTTTTAATCCGTCTGTTCCTCTTCTCCTGACAATATTTCACAAAGACCAGGGGCAAGAGGATCAGTTCTTCAATTGCAGGAATGGAGATCAGCCCATTGTTCTCAAAGAAGAAAACCCCAGAAAGCACTGTGAATTTCCATGAAAACGGGGCATTTCACTGAATACATGTATTTTTCATACTTAACCAGAGCTGTATAAAACCTCAAATCTATTAATTTTCCAGCTTTATTGTCTTTAAGCATCTTTCTCATTCATTAAACAGGCAGAAAGGAGCAGAAAAAACCCCCTCCTGCAGCAGCAAAGTCGGAGAAAGGTGATGTTTAAGGGTTTCCTTCTCTTCTTCCATTTAATTTCAGGCAGGGAACGGTTCTAAGCTGCCTTATTTAATCACATCAAATAATTTAGTAAAAATCCTTCCACGTTTCTCACAGAAGAGTGGGTTTGTTTGAATCTCTGCAATTTGTCATGCATGTTCATTTTGTTTGGGTGGGGAGCCTTACCAAAAGATCCAGAACCCTCCCTCCTGAGATGAGAGGAAATGACCAATCACCACTTCAATCCCAGTTGAAGGGACTGCAACCACCTTCCCAGGAGCAGGGAATTGGGGTCCTGGGATGGGACAGATCACCCCCAGCCAGGCAGAGGAGGAAGGGGCTGCGTGTAGATGGCTTCTCCTCCCCCCCTCACCTCCCTCTTGTCTGCAAACTCCAGGTGAGCAGCCCAAGTCTGGGGACAGAAGTGGTTACAGCAGTCCTGGCTCCCCTGGGACCCCGGGCAGTCGTTCCCGCACTCCCTCTCTGCCCACCCCACCAGCCAGGGAGCCCAAGAAGGTGGCAGTGGTTCGTACACCACCCAAATCTCCTGCCTCTGCCAAGACCCGCATCCAACCCTCTGCTGCACCCATGCCTGATCTGAAAAATGTCAAGTCTAAAATTGGCTCAACTGAAAACCTGAAACACCAGCCCGGAGGTGGAAAGGTAAATTGGGGACTCTTCTGTTACAGAGGGGGAGGAGGGGGGGGGGGNGGGGGGGGGGGGGGGGGGGGGGGGGGGGGGGGGGGGGGGTGGTGTCTCTCTGGAGGGGAAGTGGGTGCTTGATGCTACATCTGGGAAGGTAATTTCCTCCCTGGATCAGCAGCTGGAAATAGAGCAGTGGGCAGCCCTCTTTCAGCTCATCTCCAGCCTGGTGCTGATTTGGGAGCTTTTTGGGTTGATGAGGCTTTTTGGGTCGATGGGGTTGGGTACTTGTCCTGAAATTGCTTCCCTGGGCTTAGTGCCAGGGATCAGCAGGTGGAGCTAGAGCACTGGGCAGCCCTGTTTCAGTCCATTTCCAGCCTGATGCTGATTTGGGAGCTTTTTAGGTTGATAAAGAGCTGGGTATTTGTCCTGAAATTGCTTCCCTGGCTTTAGTGCAGTTCAGCTGTCCTGCAGAGAGCTGGTGATGTGGCTGTTGGGGGGTGGCATGTCAATGTATGGACTGACTGCCAAGGGAAATGACATTCCCTCCTGGCATCCCCCAGGGAGAACAAAGTGACCTCAAGAGTTGCAGGGTCCAGGGGTTTGAATCCTCTGCTGTATGATCTGGAGCAGTCCTTTCAGCTCTTCATTAGCCAGCAGGCAGGATGATCTCTCCCAGACTCAGCAAGTTGTTCAGAACATTGTGATTTGGGGTCTTAATTCTCTTGGTGAGGTTTTGGGTTGTGTTCTGTGCTCAGGTGCTGTCTTGCCTACATGATGGTGCTGTGCCCAGAGCTGCTGGCACTCTTGTCCCTCCAGCCACGAGTACTTTTCAGTCCCAGAGAAGCTGTTTCAGGAGCAGCAAAGTGAACTCTGTGCTCCCAGTGCCTGGGAACGAGGGTCTTGTGGTTAAATTTTGCAAGAGGAGAGTTTGGGTGAGGGTTTGGTGGGAGCTGATTCCTCTGTGCAGCCTCAGGAGCAGCAGTGTGTGGTTACACAGCTCCAGCTCTGGTGCTCTGGGTGCTCAGCACCCACCCTAGCCTCTCTGCACTGCTCCCTTTCACTCTGGGGCCATATCCTGAGCCTTTTATCAAATCCTCCTTGATTTCCTCTGACTGCTGGAGGCCCTGTGACTCCTAAACATCTGGGACACAATGTGTTTGTCCTTGCCTGCCCTGGAAGAAGGGGGAAAAAGTTGCCTTGTAGCCCTTGCCCTGCAGCTGCTGGTGCCACAGAGCCCTAGAAAACCTTCCCCAAAGTGCAGCACATCCCATTTTCTCCAGGGATTCTGGGGCTCTGAATGTTTGGCATGGGGGAAGGCTTTGAGGTTCCCTCTTCTTCCCCACCTGAAACAGCAACGTGCTCTGCCACTTCCTTACATGCACATTTGGCTTTGGATCACAATCCAGGGGGGCTCTGCTCTGTGGTTTATTGTCACTGAAAGAGTAAAACCAGCTGAATTTGGGGCACTTCATGGCTTTTTGCAGGGGGGAGTGGCTGGCTGCTCTGTTTTGGGGATTTTGCAGGACACGAGGCTGCTCTTGGCAGGAGGGGCTGATGGCAACGAGTTTGATTTTTAGGGTGACTTTGGGGGTTTTTTTGGTGTTTTTTTGGGTGGCACTTTTGCTCTTGTTGGATCACCAAGTGCTGCTGTGGCAAAGCCTGGTTCTAGCAGAACTGGGTCCTGGTTTGCAGGATGTGGACCTGGAAAGGAGGTGACTGTCAGCCTGGGTGCTGCAGAGCCAGGGGGGGGTGAGGAGCTGGAGCTCTCCTGGCAGCAGCAGGACAGGGACATGCTGAAATGTCACCCAAGGACTGCACCTGCAGTGACACTGCTGTGTCTCTTTCCTGCTCCTGGGGGTTGTGCTACAGACAGGCTTTGTCCTGAGGGTGCCTGCTGGTTTTTACCTGCATTTCCCTCTGGTTTATACTGGGATAGGTTGTGAATCCATTCCAGTGCAGGCAGGGGAAGGGGGGGCAGGGACTGACTTCATCTTTTTGTCTCTCTGCCCTTAGAAAACCCAAACAGGGGGGGAAAAAAAGCCTAAAAAGAAACAGCTTCATTATTTAACCCCAAAATGTGTGTGTGGGGGGAGAGGGCAGGCAGGGCTGGAGGGGGAGGGTAGCAGGGTGTGTGCTTCCCCCCGGGCACTGAGCCATTTCCACCTCTCCCACCCGAGGAGATGGAGTCAGGATTGCAGCAGAAAGTTGCCTCGGAGGTGGGAGGGGGTTGCTCTGTGCTGCCCTTTTTCCTCATCTCTCCAGGAGTTAAGCAAAGTGCAGGCAGGGGAACTGCATCCCTGGCAGCCTTTGCTTTTTCTTTTTGTAACTGTAGAGGGAGTTGGAGCCCTGCAGGAGTGCTCACTGTCCCAGCCTCAGCTCCTGCCCTGCCCAGCTCCACCCCTGGGCTCAGTTTGCTGGAGATGTGAGGCCGTGTGTGTGTGTTTGTCCTAGAGGAGGGACATGCTGCTTGGCGTGGGAGCTGGGGCTCAGCAGGCATTTTTCTCACAGCTCCATCCTTCCTCTGCCTCTGCACAAGCCCACTGGCACCTTCCAGTGTAAGAGAAGGGGATGAGCTGACCTTTTTCCTGTGTTTCTGGCCTGGAAACCAGGGCTGCCTTGCTAGCCAGATGTATCCAACCTCCAGCTAGAACCTCCCTGCCTCCTGCTTCAGTTCCCAACCCCGGAGTAGACAAATCTCTCCAGCAAGCCAGAGATTCTCCTTTTCTCTTGGCCCTGGAAGGCAGGTGCCTGGTGTTAGTGATATAACTCATGGTCAAGCTGCCAATGGTCAATGTTGTTTTTCACACTCTTTTCTGGCTACCAAAGGTGCAGATAATTAATAAGAAGCTGGACTTTAGCAGCGTTCAATCCAGGTGTGGCTCAAAGGATAATATCAAACACATCCCAGGAGGAGGCAGTGTGAGTACCTTCACACTTTCAATGCACTATAATGGTTCTTATTAATAAGTGGCATGTTGTATACACTAAACTGCCAATGCTATCTGCAGAGCCCCTGCCATCAGATAGCAATTGGTGACGTGCAATGACTCTTTTCTGGCTACCAAAGGTGCAGATAATTAATCAGAAGCTGGACTTTAGCAGCGTTCAATCCAGGTGTGGCTCAAAGGATAATATCAAACACATCCCAGGAGGAGGCAGTGTGAGTACCTTCACACTTGGAATGCACTGTAATAATAATCCTTAGTAGTAGTGGCATGTTGTACACACTAAACCTCCAATGCTATCTGCAGCCACCCTGCTGCCAGATAGTGATTGGTGACGTGCTGTCATGTAACCCCATTAACCCAAAAGACATGATCAGATAAACCCTAACGAGTCCTCTACCTGCCTGACATGGACAGAACTAACTGACCCATGTCTGGATCAAGTCACCCTCTTAACCCAAAGGTTTTACACTACCTGGAAGGATTAATACCTCACTGTCTGCAGGGAGGGTGACCTCTAGCAGACAGTGATGTAGCTGCTGGTGCAGTGGATGGATAGATTGATGAGCAAACACTCTCCTTGTTGCTTAATTTACTGCTAAATTGCACATGACTCTGCACAACATGTGAAAACACAGCTTCCTGCCCATTCCCATCAGGCAAGTATGATCCATGCAAATGTTAAGCTTCTCCTTGCTAATGAGTGTGTCTGGCAGTGCACATGGAGGCTGAGCTTAAAGGGGTACTGAATTAATTGATTCCTACATGGCCATTTCCAACCATTCCCAGATAAACAGCCAGACTCAGCTTTCAGTTACTGTGCCAGAAACCTGGAGAAACTCCACAGAGTTTGGTGGGTTTCCACCTCTCTCTCTGGAAGCAAGATTTTGGGTCCAGGAAAGATGATGGGCTAAGGAAGGAGCATCACCAAGACCCCAAGCAGTGTGACCCCAAGGCTGTGGTTGCCTGGTCTCTGGCCATCTGAGGAAGCTACCTGGTACCTCTCAGATATTCCCAATGGATTTTCTTGGTGCTGTTTTTGATCTCTGTGGATGCCCTTCCTGAGAAACTCAGAGGGTTTGGCACGTAAGCATTGGGACTGAACTGGGTGTGCAACCTCCATCTTAAATTTGATGTCATTCTGCATTTATCTAACAGGTCAGAGCAGCTGCTTTGCAGAGGTCAGGCCTCTGAAACAGGTTCCAGGCCTGTTCTGCTCTTTCTTACCCCAGGATCTGGATCCCTGGTGTGTGGTGGTGAACCAGTGGTTACACCAGGAGTCAGTGTTTCTCAGGAATCATCTGTGCTGTGGTGCCAGCACAGGGTGCTGAGCTCCCCCTCCTCCCCACTGAGCTCACACCATGGGCAAACCCCTTGGCAGCTGCAGGGGCTTAAGAATGATCTGGATTTTTGGCTCTGCCAGCAGTGGAAGTGGTGGTGATCACTGAGAGGGAAAGCAGCAGCTTCACTCTGGGAGCAAAGCCCCTGCCCTTGGGGCTCCCCTGAGAGAGGGGCAAACAAGGGACCCCCACCAGGAGATGAGCTCCATGGTCCTGGGGGCAGTGGTTCCCTGCCCAAGCATTGCTGCTTCAGGAGGAATGAGCTGCAGTATCCTGGGGTCAGGAGCTTTTTGGTTTTTAGACCAGTGGTGGATGCTCTGACAAAGCATTGGGTGCTGATGCTGAGAGGGGGGTGGCAGCCCCAGGTCTCTGGCACTGGTTTCCCAGGCAGGCAATTCTCTGCCCCTTTTTCATTCCTTGCTAAGAAAATGAGGAAGACCCTTTTCTGCTCCCCAGCAGGAGGGGAAGGGTTAATGGAACCCTGTCTTTAAAAAAAAAAAAAAAATTTAAAAAAAAAAAAAAAAAAAAAAAAAAAGGAACTGGAATGAGAGCAGAAAGTGTTTCAGCTGCTGATTGATTCCCCCTCTGGAAATGGGAGGTCTTTCAGTCCCAGGTTCCAGTGGTGCCTGAATTGCCCACAGGCCCTTTGGGGTCATGGCTGGGATTAGAAAATCCCCAGCTCTGTCTTTTGGGGGTCTGTCTCCTGCTTTCCAGCTCAGTTTAGCTCTCCTCCTGCCCAGTGCATTAAACGTGTGATCTTTTCCCAATGCTCTCTCCATGTCCTGTGTCTGCAATGTGCTCCCAGACCCTCAGGCTGCTTTTCTCCCCTCTCCTTGTCCCCACTTTGTCAAATGTGCCTTTTTTTTGGTCTGTGTGAGCATGGGAGACAAGTGGCTTGTGCAGGGGGGACTGATGGCACTGAGTCTCTGTTCCCTCCCCCCCTTTTCCTGCCTGAATGATGGGGGGGATGTTTGTCACACAGCCCAGCACCTCCCTCTCAGGCTGATGGGGCAGGATGCCTCAGCACAAGGTGCTCAGCTGGATGGAGAGCAGTGACCAAATCCCTGGAGGACTCAGCTCCTCTGCAAAGGTCCCTTTGGTGCTGGGAGCAGCTTGTGGAGCTGTCACCTCCATGGTGACAACACAGAGAGCTGCTCCCCCTGAAATCCAGGCAGCTCCTGAGAGCCAGACACTTCCCAGTGAGCAGGAACCAACCTCCAGGTGCTGCTGAGCTCCTGCTCAGCCCCACCAACTACAGCAACAACTGCTTCACACACAGGGCTGGGGCCAAACCCAGAGGCCAAGGTCACTTCTGGGGGTGGGGGGGATGTTCTCTCACCCCTTGTCTCCTGCTCCTGCTGTAGCTGGTGTGTATGTGCTGTGGTTTTGCAGCTGTCTGATGGTCCCAGGTCTCTCCAGTCCTTGGTGTTTTCCAGTGTGGTGTTGAACTGCTAACACCTTAACCTTCCCTCTGTCTGCATCTCCTGTCACCCAGGAGGCCCCTTGGGGCCATGCTTGGAATGGGGTGGAATATGTGGAATTGCTGGAGCTTGTGTTGAGGGGGAGCATGAGACTCTGTCCCATGTTGTGGTTGGATTTACTAGAATTGCCATTTTAATTTATATTATGTGAACTCCTACCAGATATACTTAGATTTTATTTTTTTTAATTTTTTTTTAAACCAAACTTATTTCCATTACAGCATTTTTTTTCAGAAATGCATATTTTTGGTCACTCTTTTAAAAGTTCTGTGCACATTGATCATTTCTGTTCTTTCAGTTTTTGTGGACATAAGCTTTATGTTTTACACCAGAAAAGGTATTTATTTTTTACATTTTCTCTCTGGTATATCTCCTCCTTTTGGATGATGTGTATGCAAATCTTAATTAATTACCACTCCACTTTCTCTCTCACTTAAGCACTTTAAAATTGCCTCTACTTCTCCCCTCTTGTTGGAGAGGTGATCTTGTGCATGCTGACATGTTAAGAGGCTACTGCACACGGGCATTAATGATCTCCCATTTCTGATGACAGTTTCTTGTGCATTATTATTAATCTTACTGGGGTTTGAGCTGTCCTTTCCCTTCAATCCAGATCAGGTGCTGGTGTGTGTTGTGCCTCCCCCTCCCCAGGCTCCCTGCACTGACAAGAAACTCATTGTCTTTTCCTTTCTCCTATGGACAGGTTCAAATTGTTTACAAGCCAGTTGACCTGAGCCATGTGACATCCAAATGTGGTTCCCTGGGCAACATCCATCACAAACCAGGTACCTTTGGGCTCAGCACCACCTTGGGAGCTCCCAGACTGCCTCGTGGGGGGGCATCTGGAAAAGGGGGAGAGGATTGGGGGTAGTGCAGGGAGTGAGGGTCACTGGAACAGTGAGCAGAGCATCAGGGTTGAGCCCTGGGGTGCTGGATGCTATTCCCAGCTCCATCACTGCCAGGCCCTCTCCAGCCTCCTCCCCCAGAGGAGGGATGTGCTCTGTGGACACCTTTGTCTGTGCCAGCACCTTCATGGGAAGGATTTAGGAATAAATAGGATGAACTGCTGGTTTCCCCCCTGGGAGTAACCTGCCCTTGGCTCTATAAACATCAGGATGTCTGTCAGCTCCACGTAGAGCTTTGGAAAGCTTTTTCCACTTTGGAAAGCCTCTTCACTCAGCTTCCCACTTGCCCTGTCTCCTGGGTTGCCCAGATGACTGTAGGAATCCTGCTGCCATTTTCCTGGTTGTGGTTAAGCCACCTCAGAGCAGCAGCTCAAACCTCAAGCTCTTTGTCTCCAGCTTGCCCTGGTTGGCAGAGAAACTGATCCCAACCACTCGTGCTCTTCTCTTTCCAGGTGGTGGCCAGGTGGAGGTGAAATCTGAGAAACTGGACTTCAAAGATAAGGTGCAGTCAAAAATTGGGTCCTTAGATAACATCAGCCACGTCCCTGGAGGAGGAAATAAAAAGGTAAAGGGGCACTGGGTCAGGAGCAGTGTTGTTCTGCTGCAGGGGACTGTCTGCCCTGTGGGCAAGCATGGGAGCAAAGAGGATTTAGAGAAGCTCCTGCTCATCTTCAGCCCACATGGCCCCTCCACATGTTCCCCCACCAAGCAGCACTTCTTCCTCAGCACTTGAAATGATTTCCTGCCCATGTTCTAGCAAAGGACAAGGAGCCCCCTGCCCAGGACTGAGCTGCTCAGCCCCTGCCCACACCCCCTCCTCATCCTGGAGGGCATTTGCTGGGGCACAGCCATGGCAGAGCTGTGAGGATGGCAGACTCTGTCCTCTGCCTGGCCCCTGGCCACCTGAAGGAGTGTGAAATGTCAGTGAGATCCTCACCTGTGCTTTCCTCTCTGAAGTTTGTGCAGAGAGGTGCTTGTGTCTCCAGTCTCCCCATTACGAGGTGCCACCAGCAGCAGCTTCTTTTCAGCTCTGCCTTGCCAATTACTCCCAGCAGTGTGGCACAAAGCTGGCAGCTCAGGGAGCTGCAGAGGTGCTGTTGGTTCCCTGATGAAAGTGGAGCATTAGAGGCTTAGCTTTATTTAGAAAAGGTGACTTTGCAGTTGTCACTTCAGAAGAAAGCTGATCTCTTCTCACTTCAAGTCCCTCTCCCAGCTGAGACTGACCAAGGACACTGTGCAGGGGTGCTCTGTGTTTGAGGGGACTGAAATGGAAAGACAAAAGCTAATCAGGTGAATACTGAACCCAGGCTGAGCTGATCCTGCCTGGGGGCTTTGATGGTGACTTCACAGTAAGTCTGAGCTAAATAAAACACATCTGTGACCTCTCTTTGAGGCCAGCCAGGTCCCTTGCAGGAGGTAAGCACAGAGGTGAAGCTGCAGCCTGGTGACACACTTGGCTGGATTCTCTGGGGGTGGGAGGGGGGGGAAGAAAAACCAAAAACATTTTTTTTTTTTAATCTTGCTGTGTTTTTCAAACACTTCTTTTCTGCTCGGTGGGAAGGGAAAGTTCTGTTTCAGCTCCTGTGTTTTGACTCTTTGTTCTTGGCCACGTTTTCTCTGTGCACCTCCCAGCTCTTCATCTCCCAGCAGTGCTGGCCCTGGCCTCTGACTGAGGGACTGCTTGACTTCCTTACCCTTCTCTCTTGCTGCTACGCATCAGACTGCCCTGGGCTTCACTTTTTTATGATCACAGTGATGATTCTTTCACACCCTGGCACCTTCACTGGGCCACAGTTTGAAGAACTCACCCTTTGGAGAGGACATTTTCCTTGCAAGGTGTGACCCAGCGGTGGCATCACCCCCTTCAGCCTCCCTGCGTGGCACTTGCCCACACTCTACCTCAACCCACACCTGGAGGAGGCTGTCAGTGTAACCTGAGTTCAGAAACTGCCTCAGGTTGTTTCCCTTGCCCATCCCATTCCCACTTTGGCACCAGGGACCATCCTCAGGCAGTGCTGTCCTTAGGTGGGACACTCTCTTTGCAGGGAGGGGACAGGACAGAGCAGTTCTGCTGCCCCTTCCCAGCCTTTCCCGTGTTCCCAGTCTCCTCCTTGCTCTGTGACACAAAAGATCCAAATTTGGACACACACTCCACAGCTTTCCAGGCTGAACACTGATTCCTGTGCCACTCTGCTGTTGGGTTTCCCATGAGGAATCAGGGTGCCCTGCTCTGCCAAGCTACCTGTGCCAGCACCTTCACTGCCTGGGGAAAGCTTTCCTCCTAGTCTCCAGAGGCAGCCCCTGTTCTTCCTATGAGCCAGCAAATGGCCCTGTTTTCCAGATCTTTTTCTGCCCCATTTTCTATTTCTTGCTTTTTTTTTTTTTTGTCTTTTTCCTTCTGGTTGACATTTATTGGATCTTGGTTTTGGGTTTTTTTCTTTTTTTTCTTTTTTTCTTTTTTTTTTTTTTATTGCTGATGCGTTTTTTTGCACCCCTGGGTGGGTTTCTTCACCTGTAGAGAGAGAAAGGCAAGGAAGACAAGAACTGTCCCCAGGCTGCTCAGACCTCAAGCCCAAACTCTGCTGGGCTCCAGTCCCTGGTTCTGGAGCCACCCACCCCCCCGGAGAGCCAACTCCCAGCCTTGCACTTGGCTGGGGAGGGCACCAGTAAGTAGCAAACCCCCTCCACTTCACCCCCACCTCCCTGCTCCTCACCAGGAGAGGGGTTTGGCTCCTGGGAGCAGCGTTTTGGGCAGGTGCAGGGGCAGCTTCACTCCTTGTTTGGGATTCCCACCCCCTCTGTCAACCTCTCAGGGGAGTGGGGGGCAGTCCAGGTGGTGCTGAGTCCTCTGCCTGGGACCCACCACCACCTGGGGAGGATTGGGGAGCATCCTGAGTGCTCCACTGCCATCCCCTCCACTTGTGCCCATTCCTTGTGTGGGCTGCTGGAAGGGATGTGCCTGAGGGCCACCAGGCCAATGAACTATAAATATAAATATATATATATATATATATATATATACATGTTTACCCCTATAAATATCTGAGGGGTGGGATGAGGCCACTCTCTTTGCAGTGGTGCCCAGGAACCAGGAGAAGGAGTAATGGGTTTAAGGAGGAAATCCCACCTCAACATGAGGAGAAACTTCTTGAGTGTGAGGGTGAGGGAGCCCAGGGAGGTTGTGGAGTCTTCCCTGGAGACTTCCCAACCCCCTCTGGATGTGTTCCTGGGGGATCCTGCTCTGCCAGGGGTGGGGGTCGGACTGGATGATCTCCGGAGGTCCCTTCCAACCCTGAACATCCCCCAATTCTATCAACAGAACTTTCCTCCACCAGCAGCAACCCAGTGGATGGTTCTGCAGGGAAACCACCACCTCTGCAGGTGGTCTGCATCCCTCTCACCCCCCTCTCTCTCTCTTCTCCTCCCAGATTGAGACCCACAAGCTGACTTTCCGCGAGAACGCCAAAGCCAAGACCGACCACGGCGCCGAAATCGTCTACAAATCCCCCACCATCTCTGGAGATGCCTCCCCACGCCGCCTTAGCAACGTCTCCTCCTCTGGCAGCATCAACATGGTGGACTCCCCCCAGCTGGCCACGCTAGCCGACGAGGTGTCTGCTTCTCTGGCCAAGCAGGGCTTGTGATGGGGGCAGGGCAGAAAGGAGGAGACGAGGAGAAAGGAGATGAAAG
>JAAWXA010000053.1:1723370-1748621 GCA_038090715.1 Florisuga fusca
AAAAAAAAAAAAAAAAAAAAAAAACAAGGGGTGGGGGGGTCAACACCCTCAGGGGGCTGGAGAGATGTGCTCAGAGCTGGCAGAGTGCCCAGGAGCACAGGCTGAGATTGAGCAAAAAAAGGTCCCTAGGAGCTGAGCCCAACCTGAACTTCACCCCCTGCCACACGCTTCACCTCCAGCCCTGGCCTCAACCCCTGAATTTGAAGGGGATCATCCTCCTCCTCACCCTCCTCCTCCTCCTCTTTCCTGCCAGGTTGCTGAGCTGTTGGAGAAAAGATCAGGCAATGTTCCTGGAGGTGGTGGAGGGAGGGAGGACACTTACTGGCTGCAGTGAAGAAGGAGTTGACCAGCTTGTGGCGGTCCTTGCGAGCGGGGTCAGCCAGGCTGCTGGCAGGCATGGGGGCTCTGTGCTTGAGTGAGAGCTTTTTGGGAGGTTTGATTTTCTCGTAGGGTTTGTTCTGCCACTGAGACTTCAACATGCTCTGGAAGTGCAGGCTGGTGGGCACATCTGCAAGAGGGACACAAACCATGAATAAAAATGATGGAAACCAGGAAACTGCAGCCCCAGCAACTCCTCCCGGGAAGAAGAGCCCTGGATAAACCCAGGCTGTCAAACCCAGGCTCCCCTGAGCTTTCCACACTTTCAAGGAGGACCTGCAAGGTTAGGATCCAACCTTTCTAATCCAAAGCTCTTGGGAAGAAGCAGGTTTGTAAAGTATTCACAGCCCAGGGATAGCCAGGGTGGCAGGAGAATGAAATCATGGTCAGAAAAACCATCACTGAAGGCACCTCCTGTACATCCACACTCAACTCTGCTCTCTCAGATCTGACTTCCAAGACTCTGGAGATATCTCAGCACATCAGATCTACAGAGGTATGGGCTGGGAGAGAGAAATTCAGCTTCAAACCTCACTTTCAAGTGAAGCCAAAAACCATCCAAGTGCTGTGTGATGTTCATCTGCCTGCTGGGGCACATCAAATCATCAGCCAGAAGTTGTGTGGGGGAGCCCAAAGAGCAGCTGGATCCAGGAGCATCCCAGGCAACCCCCTGGGGAATTATCTGGGTAACTGGTGGGTTTGGGGCCTGAAGTTTCTGTGCATCAGGGAAACCCAGAGTACCTGTCCTTGTTCCATCCTGTGCTGCTTTTGCCCACATTCCTCCAACTTTGTTTCTCCCAGCTCCTTGTGCACTCCCTACCCTCAGCCAAGAGAGATTACTCAGGAGATTTCTTCTGTGTGTTTCTTGTGCTGAGAGGGCTGAGGTCAATGATAAAAACCATTCACTGGAGGAACAAACTACTCCAGCCTCAAGAGCCCCACAAACACAGCTTCAGATCTGATCACCCAGCACTGCTGCCTAAGTCTTCTCCCAGACCCAGTTCTCTTCTGTTACGCCTGAGAGCTAAAATCCTAGTTTGGAAAAGCATCTTTGGGGTTATCAAGAGAACCACCTGAGGTGTGATTTTTTTCTTCTCCAACTACACCCATAAGATTGTTGACCACCAGCATTTGTGGTTTGACACGTCCCCCATCTGCTCTCCTCCCCCAGTACAGACCAGTAAACCATCACCAGCAGGACATGCTGCCACAACCAGGAGCTAAAAGCACTGAGATGAGCATCAAAAGCACAAACATCTCTCTTCCCACATCTCTCAAGCTTACATGACATTTTCACAGGGACTTTGAAGCAACCCTGAGCAGAGCTGAACCTTCCCAGACCCCACAGAAGGAATAAAGCTCTGCAGAGGAGATGTGGGGGCAGTCAGGAGCTGGGGTGGGATTCAGGAACTGCATCCAGATCATCTCAGAGATGAGCTGGATTGATCCAAGCTCTGGCAGTAGTCTTGACAAGTTGGTGTCTGAACCCATCCTAAATTTCTGCAACAATTCCAGGGCCTGGAAAGCCCCAGCAGATCCAGGCAGGCAAAGAGGAGCTGGCAGGACACAGGCTGGAGTTGGCTGTTATTAATAGGGGGAACATGACTCTCAGGAAAAAGCCAGGACAGCTGCATTTCCAGTAACTTGATGGCTAAAGGTCTGGTTTAAACCCATCCCTTGGCTAAGGAAGGGCTGGGACAGGTTGAGGAGAGCTCTTCAGCCACCACACATGGAGGAGACACGTCCCAAAGAACAGGGAGGGGACAACCCAGTCCTTTAGGGATATTACCAAGGAGGCTGCAACACCACTGAGATGAAGTGGTTTGACTCTGGGAAAGCAGCCTCTTCTCTGTTAATAATTTTTTTTTTTTTTTTTTTTGCTTTCTCATGAAAACTGATCCCATTCCAGCAGCCCCCACATCCCTGCAAGGAGGGGACAGGTTGACAGGAGAGGGGGAAAATGCAGGATAAAATGTTGTCAGGAGAAAATGAGTTATTTGCTGGCTTGGTACTGTCTTGTTGCACCAGAGGCTGTGCAGTAAGTGACATCCTCACTGTTCTTCCTCCCCCCTCCTCCTCCTCCTCCTCCTCCTCCTTAGCTGAGCAGTGCAGACCTCCCAGGGACCAGCAGATGGCAACCGGACTGAGCCTGAGAGCCTGGTGCTCACCCTCCCCTCCAAGGTTATTACATCATCTGAACATTCCCAGTGAGGCAGCAGATGAGCCAGGAAAAAAAAAAAAAAAAAGGGAAAAAAAAAAGGAAAAAAATTAAATATATATATATATATTTTAAAATGTATAAAGAAACCAAGGAAGCCCAAGTGCAAGGGGTTAAAAGCCTCTATGCCTGCACCCTGCTTGCCAGAAGAAGAAATATTTTTTTCCTCCCCTGGTGCCTGGCAATTTTGCCCTTGGCAAACAACACCAGAGATCCCTGGCTGCCAGGGAGAAGCCCTGGAGAGCCAGGCTCAAAGTGAAAGTCAGCACATGCTCACAGCTTCACCTCCCAAACACCATCAGCTTCTCCAGAAAGTCTTCCCTGTCACTGCCTGTCGAGGTGAGCCCCCAAAATGATGATGTGAGAGCACTGAGCAACCTGGATCAGTGCTTAGGGCCAGGGAGACACCTCCATGCAGACCAACAGTATCAGGCAGAACAATTTCCCTGCCTGAGCACACTCCCTGGGCTTTATGTTTGGAGAGAAAAGCATCTTCAGCCCCTAAAAGCAACCTAGCAAAACTATTATCAACTTGAATCTGAGGTAGGGAGGAGGAATGTGGGTATTTCTGGAGGGATGTTTTAAGATTTAACACTGTGTAGCTTTTAAAAAAAAAAAACAAGTTTTTAATCCAGGAAGGATTTTTTAGCATGTGAGCTAACCCTAAGAAAATGAAATATGGGATGAAATAATGTGCCTGCTGGCCACGCTGCAGAGTACCCAGCTTCCTAGGATATTAGATTTAACACTACAGCCAGAGTGCTGTGAAACCAGGAAATAAATTTCTGCTTCAATTCCCTTGAATTCCATGCCAGAGATGTGTCTTAGGAGGAGGTGGGGATTTAAGTTTTTAAAAATAGCACCAATTTGCTATTTTTGTCTGGTTTAAATATAGTGCTAGTGAAAGATGCCAGATTAATTGCTCCCAGACACTCCATGAATTTCCTCCTGGCAAAGGAAGTTTGTGCAAAGCTGGAATTTCAACCCAAACACCACACACTGGGTTAAACCCCAGTGTTTGAACCAGGACCATCCACTTGACACCATCAGGAGAAAAGCAGGATGCACACCTTCCTCCCAGTATTCCCAGTGCTGGTGGTTTACACCTCCAGTAACCAGGCACTCCTACCATGGGAAGGAACCACTAAGATGGATTTTCCACCTGATAAAACAACCAGTCTTTATCATTTATGGGCCTGTGTTTTGTGAGCTGAGAGAAAAAGCTGGCAGGTGGACATCCATCTCATGGAAGACAACAGTTTTTTGTCAAAAAACAGGTTTGCATTTGATTTGGCACTTTAGGAAGCAAAAAGACTCTGGAAACTGCTGTTTTTCCCTTGGGAAAAATCCCTACATTCAAAACCTGTGAATACCCCTCAGTCAAGGTCAGGAATAACTATTCCTCTTAATGATGATTTACCCTGATACTCTAACACAGGGAAAGGAGTGTCCCAATGGGAAAATCCCTTCTTACTGCACCCCCTGAACCATGGAAGATGATTTTCAATTCCTTACAAGGGCAAAAAAATAAAATTTCCTGTGTCTTAAACCAATTCACAAGTAATTTTATACAGATGAACAAACCCTGTGGCAGCAAAATATTTCTCAAGTGGTTTCAGAGCCACAGAGACACCATCCAGAGACCAGGACAGACTCCCAGGCACTGCTGGGTTTCCCTACCCCAAGAGGAGCTCCAGGTCATAACACAGAGGCTCAGAGCAGAGCAAACTCCAGGTGCAATGCTTTTCTGAACTCTTCTGCTCCAGTAAAAGCTTTCCTCCTAAAAATATTTTGGATGAAAAAGTTTGGTAGTAGCCAAGCAGACCAGGAGCCCAGGATCACAGATTCAGAATGGTTTGGGTTGGAAGGGACTTGAAATGAAACTGGAGAAGAGGTTCAGCCTGGATCTTACCAAGAAGTTCAAGTAGGAGGATTCTGAGACTCTGGAACAGACTGCCCATGGAAGTTGTGGCTGTCCCTTACCTTGAGGTGTTCAGGGACAGGCTGGATGAGACTTTGAGCAACCTGAGCTGGATGAGAGGTGTCCCTGCCCATGGCAGGTTGGAGATGATCTTTAAGGACTCTTCCAACCTCAAGCCATTCTAGAATTTTAGGATTACCCAGTTCCAACCCCCCTGCCAGGAGCAGGGACACCTCCCAGTGGATCAGGCTGGATCAGGCTCTGCAGCACCTCCAAGCACCCCTGGGAACCCCCCTCAGGCCCTGGGTTTGGCAATAACCCCCACCCTGTGGGTGCTGTGCTTACCATCTGGGAATGAGAGGACAGGATGGATACAGGAGTCCAGCTGGGAGAGGCGTTCCAGCAAGGGGGCATCATACTGGATCTCCAGAGTTGTTGAGCTCCGAGTGCCACAGAGGGCACAGGAAGGGTTCACATCACAGCTACATCGTGCCAGGCTGTTCCTATGGACCTGGGAAAGGGAGAGAGAGAGGACTTTTCAACAGATCAGAGGTCATTGTGTTCAAAAGGCTCACCTCAGGCTTTGACAGCTTGTGAAAAACATCCCAAAGGCTGATTATTTTTATTTATACCCCATCTAAAACCTGCTGGCTTCCTCTGGCCTCATAAAAAGATGCTTTCACTTGGCATAAACACAACTGGGAACTAATTACTCACCAGCACATTTTAGCAGAAACTAAATTTGACTAAAAGCGTTTCATTTGATCTAGGCTGGAACCCCATTTATAAAAAAAACCAAGAGGCAGCAAAATTCAGTTGTCAGAGAGGGGAAAAAAAGCCTTTTTGAGTTCTGATGGGTCAGAGAGCCATTGCTCCATGTCAAGAGTTGACACTTACAGGGACAGGGTAAAAAAGGGGGATTTTCAACCTCTTTTCTTAAACCAGGCCAGACACTGAATTCCCAGATTTATAGACTTTATATACACTTGATGTGGTTCATTTATATGAAAGCACTGCAGGTAGATAGATGCAGAACTGGATGTAAATCCCACACAGAGACAGTAACTGATGATTCCCCATCAAAATGAAAGGATGACTCCAACTGGATCCTGCAGAAGGCTGTTCTGATCTAGTATTACTCCAATCATTTCCATTAATGTGATGGAAGAGATAACACCCTCAAGCCTGAGCAAATAACACAAGAACTGAGAAATGCTGCAAGTACCTTGAAGGAAAGAGCTGGAAATTATCTAAAATAATAAAATGGAATTCACTGAGGGCACTGTAACAAGTGGATGCTTCAGTGACCAGTGGGAGGAGGAGGTTAGTTCTGCCCAGAGGATCTGGTGGTTGTTGTGGATCAGAAGATGAATCAGCAGTGTTTTACCATTACTGAGAATTAACACCCCATGGGGCTTTATAGACAGGATGGCTGTGCAAGACACACAGGAGGTGTAATCCTGCCACTCTGCTCAGCATTGCTAACGAGTCAGCTGGAGAGCTGCACCCAGTTCTTGGCAGATGTTTCCAAAAAATGGGTGCACCAAAATGGAGAGGAAAACAACAACAAAAGCACAGGAACCAAAAAAAAAAGAAAAAGAAAAGAAAAAAGTCCTATGTGCAAAATCAGACTCATGACCTAGAGGTGAGTGCATTAAGAATTACCACATCAACTTTCCCACTTGAGGAAGAGCTGCTGGAGTGATGTGGGGAGCTGACCCAACGGGCTACAGACACATCCAAGCCTTTAAGCTGCTTTCCTTTCCCATGGGACATCTCTTAAAACTTTTCAAGTGATGCTGTATTCAGGTTCTGTAGAACAGCAGGCACAGTTATGGATGACCTCTACTGAAACAGTGAACTCTGAAGTCATCATTTCTGGTCACAGCAACCCGTGAGCTCTTTGTGTCAGATGGGACAGTGTGGTCAATGGTATCTCTGGACCATGACTTAACCATCACTCAGCTTTTTCTTGAGTCACTGGACGTGTCCACAGAAATGAAAAGCCCCCAAACCTTGTGGTAAAGCTCAAGTTGATACACTCAGACTCAAAGATAAGTGGATTTTTGCCATCTGAGAGCTGCATACACAAAAAAAATGTCCTTATTCCCTCCATTTCTAGCTATCCTCCAGCTGACAGTTTGTGGCATTCCTAAGAGGAATTAAAAAGAATGAAGGACTGCCATCCCTCATCCAGGGAATAAATTATATTTCCACTGAAATAAGTTCTGCAAAGGGGTAACGGGAGGCTATGTGGAGTGGAGGATAGGAGAAGTTAAAAAAGAAAAAACAACAAAGCCAAGAACAGAATCAGAGTGTTCAGTGATTTCCAAACATCGGCAGCAGAAGGGAACATGATCACCTTGGCAGCCCTTCTGCAAGACATCCCACATATGCCTGGTCACACAATTGTAGTTTTTCTTTGAACAAGTAGCAGCGAGTTCCTGGGGCTGTGTTAATTCCTGTGCTTGGAGCTAAGATTTCCTGATCCTTGACTTTTCAGTCCTACCTAAGAATTGGAACGACCTTGAACTACCTGGCCTTAAGTTCACCTCAGGCTGGTTGGTTTTAGCCAAGAAAACCCACATCAGAGTGGGTTTTCTCCCCTCTCCAATGACATAAATCAGTCTTCCAACAAATTAAAAGCTTCTCCTTAATTTCTGCTTTACTTCTGCAGCAGACTTTGAAGCCTCACTGTCCTCCTCTCCCTCCCCCATTTCTTTTCCCCTCTGAAGAACTCCAAACATTCCCCAATCGGAGAAATCTTTTCATGCAAAGCACAAAATCCCACTGGACCAACACTCATCAGGAGCTCACCAGGCTTTTGGGCTTGGAGCTTTAGCTAAAGACTGCCCCAAACCACCAACACTGACCTTTTTGGAAAGGGGCATAATGCTGCTGGGTCGAACAAGTCGTCGCTTCTTACAGCTCAGCACGGGGCGAGTGCGAGCTGCCACACACGTTCCATCCCAAGATGAGGAAACCATGTTCAGCCTTTGCTTTTTATGCAAGAGCTCCTCAGCTTCCTGGCCATCTCCCTGAGAATGTTCTGCCAGGCCAGGCTGAAGACTGCCCAAGAGGAGAAGAGAAGAAGACAGACATTTGTTACTGGTTCAAGCATCCCACGTTACCCAGCGGTCCCAGCCAGGTTCATGATTCAAAGCATCAAACCCTCTAAGTTGAGTTTCAAGCACTGCAGCTTCATGAAGCAGTAGTTTTTGTTAAGCCAACTCTCATTTTGTCTTTTACTTTGGCCACTCTCCTGCCATCAAAACTTTTGATAAAATATTTGGAAGTTCTGAACAAAAGGCAGCACGTGAAGCTGGACACAGAGCAGCACCAAAAGCCCCTCTAGCCCTGAGCAGCTTTAATCTCTTTAAAAGAGAGATCTCTTCATAAAACTCTTTCAAGAGTTTATCTTCCCCCCCAAAATTACAGTTCAGGGTATCTTAACAGATTGTAGTGAACCTAAATGCCAGAGAGCACAAGGCAGACAACTTCTGGAAAAAAATATTTAACCTAGATGTAAACTTGATTGTGATGAATACTTGAGGATGACACCCCTAGCAACTCTCAGCAGTGACACCAGGAAGGTGTAATGTCCACATTAACTTTTCCATTTAACATACAAAGGACTTCTCTGCCCAGGTGCAGCAGCCCTACCCCACCATGGCACCAACACCCCATTGCCACCCACCAAATCCGAGCCCAGCTCCTCACCTACAGAACCTTTTCTTGTTTATTTTATCAGTGTTTCACTTCTAAAAATGCAAAACATTCAAGCCCTGTGCTCTAAGGCTCTGCAGTTCCAAGGCTACAGGCATAGAAAGGGCTCTGCAGAGTTGGAGCTGTAGCAGTGAGTTAGCTGATCAGTGCTTTCTCCACTTGCTTGCACCTCCTCAAGGTACTGAGCAAGTGCAATGGTGCTGGCAATGCTTTTCTAACCACTACCAGAACTCTGGAACACCACATGCTCAAGGGTTTTCAAGAGGTTCAACCCTGAAATCATCGTGCAGCACAGGGGAGTTTCTTTCACTCGTTTTCATTTACCCACTTCAAGAATTCCTCAACAAAAACAGCCTAAAGAAACAAAGAATTTTATAAGAAATAAAGAAAACAAAGTCTTGCTCTCCAGATCAATGGGATTTAGGTTGCTCAGTATCTCCAGAAAAGTGGGCCAGTGGTTACAGGTACTTGTGCAAAGTGATTCTGAGCAGCCCACTCTGAATCACAGAATTTGCAAGTGTTATTAAAAAAACCCCAGGAAGAAACAGTTTTGAACATGCTCACTGCATGACTGCCTGCAGGGCTTCTTCATGTAAACACAGCTCAGTTTAATACCATTTTCAGGAAAACAATGCAGCAGAAAACCTCAAGCAAGCAATCTCTCCTCCAAGCTGTTTCCAAGCATCATCTACTACCACACTTTTTTCAAAAAGAGATAATTTATACCATTACCAGCCTGGTTACTACCAACCAGATTCTTAAAGGACTTTGTCAAGATCACAAACATCAAACTCTTCCCATAATATGGGAGCAGCTTACGTGTTAATAACTCCATTGACAGGTCTTGGTGCTCCACAGGGCTTGGTGGGATGGGATTCCAGAGTATTTGCAGCAGAAATTCCCAAGTTCTCTAGTGGCTGGGATCCAGAAACACTCTAAGGAAGGATAAGAAAGATGATAAATTCATTAAGGAGGTTTCTTAAATAGCCACGACTTTGTCATTCCCAGTTTCTAGTTGAGAATTCTGTACCACAGCCATGGGGTTTCCACACAGGACTTCAAAACAAGGATTCAGAAGTCACTCTGAGACTGGAGACCTAAGGAGCAGCTCTGGGGCACAAGGATGGCTACAGGACAGTGCTGTCAATGCAAGAACCAAAGGACCTCAGTTCCCCTCAGGCAACCACAGAGGAGCATGAAAAGCTGAGGTCTTTAAGGAGGTTTTTAGGGTTTTTTTCCTCAATAACTCAAACAAGTTCCTAACCACCTGTAAAGCTTGCAGGCAGCTTCTGCAGTTGGATGTTGAGCTGCCAACTCCTGTCTGAGCAGTTTGGGGGCAAAGGGGAGGAGAGGAAGAGGAGAACAGACTTGCAAAACTGCATTTGCATTTTAACTCAAGACCTGTGCAAACAGAGTCCAAACAGCCTTTTAAAAAGGTTTGTAAATGAGCATGCACATAAGCTGGGGGTTTGGGTTGAAGCAGGCCAACCCCATAAACACCAAGCTGGAAAACACCTTTTTGGCAGAGGAAAGGAAGTCAAAACTAAGCTGAAGACACCCAGCTCCTCAATTGCTTCTGCCTTAGGTCTGAACTACAAACCTCCTGGGTTTGGCAATTCCTGCAGCTCCCACTGCCCTCTCACTGCAGGTCCCAAGGACACCTTTGGCTTTGTACCTCCTGCCAGTGACATTCCAGCTCTCTGTCCCAGCAGGTGCCAGCACAGTCTGGATTTTCATACCCCTGGCACTCCTCACCCCCCGTCTCATCCTTGCAGCCCTTTCTTTTTCCTTTCAGACACACTCCTCCTCTTCCCCAGGGTTCAATTTCCTTTCTTCATCTCTCTCTAGCTGGGTTTCCCCCTGGTGCACACAAAGGGAGTGGTGAGGTTCACATACTAGTAAAAAAGACCCCCCCAAAAAAAGGTCTGATTTATCTCCAGAGGTGGCTGGCCAGCCCCCAGGCTTGTCACACACCCTCTCAAAAGCATGATTAAAATCTTCTCTGCAATCATTCCCCCCCCAGCTTCATGAACAACTAAAATCAGGCTGTGGTGATGCTGGACTAAGAGTTTCCACATGAGCAGCCACCTGACTCACCCAGGGAAGAGGAATTTCTAACAATGCATTCAGCTTCTGCCTGGTGCCTCTTTGAGGAACTTTGCTATGCATTTCTACTCTAAAAAAAAAAAACCCCAAAAAACAAAAAACCCAGATGTTTCTCCCGGGGTGGGGGGAGCAGGGACAGGAGCAGCCTCCATGGGCTCATCTCTGATGCTGGGGGCAAAGATCTTGATGGTGTTATCCAAGGAGAAGGTGGCACGCTGGTGAGGTGAAGTGGGTGCAGGAGCTGAATGTTTTCCCCCTGTTTTCCAGAGGTTTGGCAAAGCTGAGCCTTCACATGACACCTCCTCCCGAGGCACCCACGGTTCAGGAGGGTGGGTACACATGACTCAGAAGCTCTTTTGAAAGAGGGTTATTTATTTTCTTTCCCTTGTACCAGCTCCTCCTGGATGCATCTTCCTCCAAGGCTGGCTGGGCAGGCAGGATGGGATCCAAAGGAGTGTTCATCACCCCACGACTGCATTGATGCTCCAGCCTGAGCTCTTCTCTGTGTTTTGGGTATGTGGGGTCTGGAAGTCCAAGTTTTTAGGACACCTCAGACTCTTGTAGTGGGTCAAAGCTTCAGCTTCAACATCCCTGCTCATGAAACCAGGAGCCTGCAGACTACCAGGGGCTCTCATGGCAGTAGAGAAGCTGAGCACTGGCAGGAATCATGACTCAACACCAGGGAAGTCCCTCATATCCCAAAAAAGTCCCAAGAAAATTGGGCAGGTTCTAGCCTTTCATCCGTTACTAAATCCAAACCCCTAATGCAGGGAAAAGCTTTACCAGGACATTCCATCACTATCTTCTCTCATTTATTATTAAAAATTTTAAGTGCACTCCCTTTCCTAGACAAGCAACACAACCAGTGAACCAGCACCAACAGCCAAAGTTATTTTCTTCAGGATTTCCATGTTCTTCCCATCTTCAGGCAAAAATATTTATTCACGTTCTGAGCTTCCAGTTCCCACCAGACATTTCCCAGGCTTCTCTGCAGAGCCCTTCCCTCCACTGATGGAAGGATTAGCTCCTCCTAGGGATTATCAGCAGCATCCCACATCTCAAGCCCATGCCTGAGGACACGTATCCTGCACCCAGGCTGGCCAAGGGAGGTACTCATGGAGGAGAGCCAAAAAGGAGCTGGGGATGAGAGCAGATGGATTCCTCCCCTGACTCCACATTGTGGACCTGTCTCTTATTCTGCCAGTTTAAAGAAAGAAAAAAAAAGGAGAAAAGAAAAAAAAAAGCCTAATTCTAAGCAACCCAAAGAGTGGCAAAATGATCCCAAAAGGCCCAAGAGATACCCTTCCAGTAAAAGCCCTAAGACAACCAGAATGGTCTCTGGGCTGATCTCTGGCTGGGAGCAGATCAAAGCTCTGACTCAACACCCCACCCTGATGAGCAACTTGAATGAAGCACAAGCCCTCCTGCAGCAGGGTGTAGAAGCAGGATGCCCAGAGGCAATGGTTCTGGGGACTGACACCTCCAGCACTGCTGCAGAGGAGTGGGCAGCACTCAGTGATGTGCAAATCCACGTGTGAAAAGGAATAAAAAGTCTGGTTTGGGAGGAGTCCCTCCCCCAGGTGGCAAGGACAGCTTCAGGAGTAGCCAAAAGGTGTCACCTAGGATCCTACAGCCTGCTTTACACCTGAAGAGTTGTTCTTCACTGCCCTCAGCATCTATTATTTGTGTCACTGTTACCTCCAAGATCTGCAGGAGGACAAGGGAAAAAAGGGCAATGTGATGATTTTGGAAGTACACAAACAAAGTCTGTAGTGTGGAGGGAAGTCAGGTGAGTCACAGCCCTTCCATCTGCAGATTCCCAGCTTGAAAACACCCTCCTGTCAGATAAATATTCTGATGTAAACAGAAAAGGAAGAAACTCTTCTTCCCAGCATTGTTAAATGTGATGATTTCTCTCCCTTATCAGCCTGCCATGGACAGATCAGCTCCCAACTACCAGCCAGTTCCTCAGTGCTGTTCCTGAAGTGATCTGGAGCAGGCTGGCACTGCACTGATTATTCCCTGAGCACTTTTAAGGTTAAAACATGAAGGGGGGGGACCCACAGGACAGAGGGACATCACTGCTCAACTCCAGACACTGCCTAATGCCTGGGATTCAAGCAGGATCTGGCATCCCAGTTCTCCAGCTCCACTCCTCAGCCACCAGCTCCTCCTGAGCAAAGCCTGGTCCCTGCACCCCAGTGCACAGCAGTGGTTTGAGCTCAGCTGAGCTGCAAACTGCAGATTGAAATTCCAAACACACATCTGAAAAACCAGTGTCAAGCAAGGAGTCATCTCATTACAATCACTTGTAATATCCCCTTTGTGGTCCCAGCCTGAATCAAAAATTTCACAGTGTTTCACACACTATTGTTCAATTTTAGGAAAACTCTTGACAAAGTCTTGCCAGCGACAGGAAAAATCATTTTACAGTCACTTCTAGTTATTTTTTTTTTATCTGTATCCACTACACTGACTACTGGGCTAGGAAGCCCAAGCCCTCCTGGTGCAGTGAAGCTCTGTTCCTCCCCAAACACAGCATCAGGACAGCAAAGTGCTGCAGCTTGGCAGCAGGAGTTTGAGCCACGTTGGGACCACCCTTCTCTTAGTACTCCACCACAACTTCAAAATCCTTGATTTTTATACGTCAGTGGGTCCCACAGGATCAAAAGTAATCACAGCCAGGCTGTGCAGTACTACCAAGCCTTTAGACTGTGGCCTACATTTCTGCATTAAATAATAAATACCTGGCACTCTGCATAGTTTCCAGTGCATCTCACTGAAATCATTAGTTCCCCTTCCAAGGGGTAGCACTCAGGCAGATATTAATAGCCACATCTTCAGAAGCCTTTGCTAATTGTGCTGCTCTCAGTTTTTTTTTTTTTTTTTTTTTTTTCTCCTGTGCTAGAGGGAAAGGATTAGTTAGGATTTTGAAGCTTCACAAAATGCTCATGCATATTAAAAAGATACCCCAAGGAACTCTCTTCTAAAAGGTGTTTAAATCCTATCCTTTATTAACCCCCAAGTAACCTGGGAGGGGGTGAGCTGCAGAGCTCAGCAGTTCCCAGGTGAAGTCCCCCAGTCAGCTCCTTTTCTGCCAGGCCCATGGTTTGAGCATCTCCTTCCACCTCACCTGGAAGGATGAACCTTCCCCAACCCAAAATTCATCAAGGAGAAGCATCTGGATCCAGCCAGTTCTGCTGCTGGCACTTACCAGTCTCTCAGCCCCAGGTTCCAGCTTCACTTCAGCACTAAGGGGATGGGATGCATCATCTACTGCAGGATCAGGGGGTGATGCTTCCCCAAGAACTATCAGCCCCTGGAAAAGAGGGAAGGGAAGAAGAATTAACTGTGAGTCCTTCAGTCTCAGCAGGGGAACTCTGCATCCACCATCCCCCCCAAAACTGCACCCACTGCCCAGCGAGGTTTCTTCCCCCCCACTGTGTTTTCCAGCTCCCAAACCAAATCCCCTGCTGCCTGGATTTTCCTGCCATCTCCACTGAACTGGGAAAGGGAAGGAGAGTGGCTGCAGCCAGATCACATGCCTTTGAGCCCATTCATAGCAGAATTTTGGGCAAAACTGCTGAAAGCTGCTGCTGGGCCCTCCTCCCAGCCCTTCCCCTCCTCCTGCACACCAGGAGCTGCGTGCCAGCAGAACCCCAGAGAAGATTTTGCTGCTGCTTTCAGAGTACAAAGTGGAACTTGCCTGCCACAGCCAAGCAAACCCCTTCTGAGCAGGTGCCAAAAATTGACAAACTTGTTACTCTGAGCAGATTTTTTTTTTTCCCCCTCCAAAGAAGTGATACGCACAAAGTTGAAACAAAAGAGAGAGAGAAAAAAGACAACCACTGATAAATAAGCCATTGCCAGGAACCTAGTGGGACAAAGCAGAGTGGCAGAGCACTGATTTATCAGGTTTAACATATGTTGTGCTCTTTATGGTTTACTTGAAGTGAGGCTCACTCAAGGCAGGACTGCTTTCTCTCTGAAGTGACAATGCAACATAAAATCATAAAGATGATGCATATTCTGAGCTGTATTATAACCAGGCAGGCTCAAATGTGCAAGGGATTAAAGAGTTGGTGAAACCTACAGGCTAGGAATACAGTCCTCAAGACAGACAAGCCAAGAACAAGTTTGCATTTGGTCAAAGAAGGAACTATGGGAAGAGCTGATGAAGAGGCAGATCAGTCACAATTTTGGAGGTTTCATGGTGTGTCACAACAAAGTGAGGCTGGCTGGGAACCTGGCATGTTATCTGGAAAGAAGAGAGAGCTACAGAGCTTCCCTCAGAGTCCACAAAGTCAAATCTTACATGACTGATGTGAAGGTGGAAGTCACTCATGGAAGTCACTCATCAGGCTCATCTTACACCTTGACACCCCCTCCTCTACATCAGCAGCTTTCCAGGAAGGTAATGGCAGCCCAGAGTTCAGAGATACTTTATTTAAAAGCAGTTCATAAACTAAATGCAACTCTACGTGGCCTCTGACCAGCAATGAGGAATAAACTTAGAATAAACATGATGAAGACTTCCCAGAGTTTTCTGATATCCCAGAAGGATGTTCAGTGGCTGAGAGTCTAACACTCAATTAAAATACTCCAGGTTTTTTCCTCTGCTCTTAAAAGATCCCTCCCTGAGAGCAACTCATCACATTTCACCATTGCTTCTAGAAACATCCTCAGGCACCCTTCAGCAAAGAGCTTGGTCACCTCCAGATGTCAGGGGACATGAAAAAAGGAGAATCTGGGACTGAATGTAAAATTGGAACCAAGGCAACTGCTTCTTTTTGACACTCCAGGAAGCATTTGGGCTTCTGCTTTTGCTCTGCAAGTCAGATGGGGAAGGATGGGCATCAGGAACAGAAAAAACAACCACAGACTTCTGCCTTCAGTTGAAAGGAAGAGGATGAAGGGAGCTGCTCTGGAAGGAGCAGTAATTAATTCTCTGTACTGTGGGTATTTCTTTACAAGTAGGTCCTTTAACTGGTGACTTTGAAGCAGAGGTAAAGCTGAAAGCAGCTTTCCCTCTGCCAGATTTGGGTTTGGGCTCTCATACAGCAGCTGCCCTGCCCAAACCCACCATGTCCCTCACTCCTGCTCCCCTGGTCCTGGTCCTCAAACAGCCCCTGTGGACCTGCAGGTTGGATGCCACCTTCCTCCTGAGGGCTTGTGCTCTCTGCTTTGCTTCTGAGGTTTTGAAATCTCCTCTGGTTTTACATTTCTGGATAACAGAAAGGATTCAGAAGGGCAACATCAAATTTCCAACTCCCTTTATGGAACAGGAAAGGAGCAGCACATCTTATTCCAAGGTCACACAAAACCTGCTTTTCACCAGGATTCTCCAAAGGAAAAAGGGAAGCTCCCTCTGATATTTATGGGCAAGTTTGCTGCTTCTGTGCTTCTATTTTTAACACTAATTATGGTATTAATGAGTAGTCTGTCATACAGGTCTCAGCTAGAGACAGATACAGAGATAGATCTCAGATGTCTCCCAGTCCTGTAACAGTCAGCAGCTTCTGCCAAGGGACTAATGGGCAAGGAAGAGGACTGACACACATTAATGCACATCAGGAAGATATTGAGTGTCCTCAACAGCCCTGCAGAGGGGACAGCAGCATCTCTTACCATGCCCGAAGCTCCACAGAGCACTGCAGACACAGGAAACTCAGTCCAGAGCTGCAAATTCTTCCAGCAAAAGGCTCCTCCTAACTCCCACCCCACCCTTCCCATCACGGGTTTTTCTTGACTCAGCACAGCCCTCCCCAGGGGACAGGCTGCACACAGATCAGACCAAAAGCTCCAGGGAACCCATCTGGGATGCTTTGGGAACAAGCTGAACCTGGGGCTGCAGAGACCATGTGCAAAACAACCCTATCTTTAAGGAGTTCTGGTCACTGTATTTCAACCAAAACTGCCCCTGCAGAGAATTCCCTTCACCTTCATTTACCTCTTATTTTATCTAAGAGTGAAACTTTGAAAGGGACAGAGAAAAAAAAATATTGTCTGTTCCTTTGCAAACACAAAGCCTCTGCCACCCACACATGCTGGGAGGTGTCAAGATTCTGCCTGGGGGAAAGCAGCACCCTGGCCCAGCCCATCACAAAAAGACCCAACAAAAGTACACTTGGGGAAAAAAACAAAACCACCTTTAAAGGACATCCAGTCCTTTAAAAATCTGCACTGCACACACTTTTTCCAAACCCAGACAAACTCCAAGGCCCAACAGCTTGCTATTTTTAAGCCCCAGAAAACACAGCTAACTCTGAGCACTGGTTTGCTGGTTTCCTCCACATCTCTCCAGGCTCCAACTGAGCTGATCCAAATGTGCTGAAAACACAGTTACTGCTGAGACACCCAGGTAGCAGTGTGCCTTCAAAAGAAGAGGGTTATTTCTCACTGCCCACCTTCCCTTCACTTGATTTGAGAAGGCAATGAAGTTTTCTTGGAGGGTACACTGGGATGGAAGGCTTAATGGACACGAGTAATTAACCTCAGTAATGAATCAAACAGAACAGCAATTCTGAATTCCTCCAGCAGCTACACCTCAACCTCCTGATGGCCAAATGAGCTACAGTTAGGTTATGCTGATGAAGATAACAAGTTGTCTCCAATTTCTTTAACTGTTGTCCTTGTTCAATATGGAGCCAAATTCCAGCAGGACTGAAACATGAACTCCTTTCTCCTGTCTCCTACACTCATCCCAAGCTGCTTTTTTGCACATGACTGTATTTTTCATTGATGAAAACAGAAGACATTGCATCCTGGAGCTCAATGACAGCAAAATCCTGAGAGCTGGGTGCAAGCAGTGATGTCCATGAAGTCGTACCAGGAAGCTGGGATATTTGATACTCACTTTCCTGTTCAGGCAGAACATCCACTACCAGAACCTCAACACCTGAACTCTCCTGTCACTGCAAGTGGCATTGTTTTATCTGAAATTCAGGCATTGGGTTACTGCAGATGAGTTTTTGCTTGAACAAACCAAAAAAAGATGACATTCTGTTTTCTGAAACCTCAGCTGTGGACTTTTTTGAACTTTTGACACAATGCTGTGATGTTCTGAGGCTGCAACCTTAGTTAAAAACACATGGGCTGCTTGTAGCCATCAGAAGGCCATTTCACCAGCCTGTCAAGCTGTCATCATCTGGAGACAGCACTGAATCTTCCATTTCATTAGATTGAGTTTTCTGATCTCCTCCATGACTTAACTTCTCACACAGAAATGTTTAGCTGTTTTGTATTTTATACTTAGAAACCATCTTGCATGATTGGCTTACTTGGGGACAGGAGGAAGGCAATTCTTTCTGAAATGGGTTCATTAATTTGACATACAGTTTGCTTCCCAGAAGCCTTTTTTTGCTCTGATCTCAGCAATATATTCTCTTCATGCTCTTCCACCCAGTCATTTACAGCCCTCCCTCACTCAATTATCCTGTTTTTCTACATAGCTGCATAAAGGTCCAACCTTCCTTCCCCTGCCTCTGCTTTTTACCCTCCTGGAAGCCTCTCCCCCTCCAGAGCACCAGATATCCTGGGAAAAGCCTTTGCTGGACCCTGAATTGCTGAGGAGCTGGAAGTTGATGTAACACCCTGAGCCTTCTTGCCACAAACTCCAAACATTCCTCCCTCCAAGGCCTGACATTTAGCTGTGCATGCCTGAACAAGTCCCAATAACAATTCCTTCCTCATCCCTTCTCTGCTCTCTCCCATTCTCCCACCATCTGAGAGCAAGTCTTTTTTTTTTTTTTTTTTTTTTTTTTAAGATACAGACTCAATTTTAAACCTATGCTATGTGACAGCATCTGAATTTAACTTCCACCACAAATCCCTCCCTTCCCCAGCAGGTCTCTTGTGAAGTTCTTCCTTATCCCCATCTTCAGCTACTCCCAAAAAGTGTAGGAAGGGTTTTAAAAGACAAAAAAGCCACTAAAAAAGAGAAAGGCTCCAACAATGGAGAACAGCAGCACACATGCAGAAATCAGGGTTTTATTCAGCACCTGAAGACTGACTTCAAAGCAAGGTATTGCTCTATTTGTGTTACCATCCAGAACCAGGGAGAAGAATTACACTCAGCCCATGCCAAAGAGCATTCCAGGTTAGCCACAACCAGGGAAGATGCTTTTTGAGAGATGCAAGTGAGAAAAAAAAATACAAAACCAAAACCCCAAACACATCAGACTTCTCACACTGCCTCAGGAAAAAAAAAAAAAAAAAAAAAAACCACGGGGNTGGGGGAGGGACTCCTCCCAAACCAGACTTTTTATTCCTTTTCACACGTGGATTTGCACATCACTGAGTGCTGCCCACTCCTCTGCAGCAGTGCTGGAGGTGTCAGTCCCCAGAACCATTGGGAGGCAGACAAGGCAAAATCCCATGGATCCAAAGTCCCTCTGGGTCCTCACCTTATTTGCTCTGATCTGTTTGTAAATATCCGTTTGCTGCCGGATTCGGTATTCCAGGTCTGAGACGTGAGCTTGGAGCCAATTCCAGCGACTGACGATGGCTGCACGGTCAGCTGCCCATCTCCACTCTGCCCTTCGCCTCCTAGAAAAAAAAAAGAGAGGAGAAGGGAAGGGGGGAGGAGGGGGAAGGTGATTCTCAGCAAGATTTTCATCAGAGGAACCCACAAAACTTTTGGTGGAACCGCCAAGACGGCTCAAAAGCCGCCGCGGCCCGAGTGGCAGAACTGATCCCACTGCTCATCATCCCCAACCCGACTGCAGAGGGGCCAGAACCTCCACAGAGCAATGTTTAAAACAACTTTTGATACCCAAATGTTTGAAATCCTGCCGTGGAAGCCTTGAGATTTTGTTCCACGTTCAGCTAAACCAGCAGCTCCAGTCCTACCTGGCCACAGCCCCCAGACTCCTTTTTTTTCCAAGTGTTGGAGCAAACCAAACCCACCTGCCCTCTCTTCCTCCCCTCCTTAAAAATAACCCCCCTGTCATCAAAATACACTGCGTATACCACGTGGCCAGGATTAAAACTTGGTGGCAAGTTTCACAACAACACCAGTGCTGGGTTTGAGGAGCAACTCCAAGCAGTTGGAGATGAGCAGCAGAGCCAAGAGCACCTTGCAGAAACTGCTCCCCTGGCACCCAGGAAAGTGGTGGCACCACTTCTGCATCTGCTGGCTTGGCTGAACAAAGAAACATCAAAATACCAAGTGAAGGAACCCTCCTGCTCTCTGGGGTGCCTCGGGAAAGGTGGCAAGGATGGAGGTGTAGGGGGGGAAGGCAAAAACTTCAGCTCTTGACTGATTTTCTGCCTTCATCTCTGCTGCAAATACCAAGTGTGGCTCTGCAGGAGCAGAAATGTGCCTGGATTACACCAGTGCATTTTCTAGTCCACTGTTACAAAAACAACCTCCCTCTCTACTCCTGCACTCCAGGGCAGAGAGGAACACAAAGACCTGAAGGTATGTGCACATCCACAGCTCCATTTGCCCCACATTAAAAGTATTACAAAAATCTACCCGAAGCATCCTGAATCTGGTGGATAAATATTAAGGTTACCCAGGGAGGAAGAAAACCACAACATGATGCAGGAACAAAGCAACAACAGAAAATGAATGCACAAATCCAGTGCTGCTGCACAAAGCCTCTGCCACATCTGGATGTTCAGCAATTAAGGAATTAATCACTAAATAATTCCCTTTGCCCATCTCCCCCTCCCTTTCTGGAGTGTTTTTGAACCCAGTTGAGAGAAGGAAGGGCAGGGGAGCCACGGCCATGTCCAGATTTTTCTTCCAAAACCTAACCAAGACATCTTCTGCTGAGATTAACCCATTTCTGAGCTGAAATCAGCAGCAAAAGCAGCACGTGGGAAATGAGATTTACTGCTGAAGCACCCCCAGCTGCAGACATTGTGAGCAACAGCAGTAACCAAGCTCTTAGAAAAATCTTCACCTCCTGTACATCTGATCTTAGTCAGGGTGCACTGCTATCAAAGGCACTTGCCCCCCAAAATTAAAAAAAAAAGCTCCAGGGTTATTGCAAGCTTGAAATCATCTCCTAGAAATGCCCTGAAAAGGAGGAGTTGGTTTCTTTCAACTGCCAGCAAAACCTCCCAGTTTGGCACAAGACATGTTCTCCACATTTTGGGAGGACCTCCTGGCTGCCTCAGCACCCGTTTAGGTTCAGGTCAGATTTCCAGCAAAACAGGGAACTGCATCCACTGCCTGCAGCCCTCCCAAAGAGCATTTTTTCAAAGCCCTTTTAGGAGCTTAAGTCCTTCTCTTGGAAATATTTCCCTGTCTAAAGTCCCTGCTCTGTTTTGACCAATGCTGACCTAATGTTTGGTGGGAATTTGAGTATTTCTTGTGGTTCTCATCCTCCCCCTGTTACACAGAGGAGAGTCAGCAGAGATGAAGACCCAAAGGCAGCTGGAGCAGTGGGGTGGGTAAAGGTCTGATATACCCTACTAGCAAGGCACTGACCAGAGGGTTAATCTGGTTTACAATGGGCTGAGCAGCTGCCAACACCACCCCAGCACCATCCCAGCACCACAGCTCTAATCCAGACCCCCAGCCCAACGATGCTTCACCCTGTCCCAAGGATAACACCTTGCAAGCTTTCCCGACCCTCCTCCTTGCAAAGGATCTTCCAGCCTGAACCTAAAGGGCAGAAAATCCTCTCCCTGATGCTGGAGGGTAGGAAAGAAGGGGCTTGGGATGAGGTTTATCTCCTGGAGCTGTTTCTCTGAGCATGGCTGGAAACAGGACGTGGCTCTGACTCAGTCACCTGCGAGATCGACAGCGTTTTCGTGTCCTTGTTTCCCCACAAGACTTTCCAGAAGATGTTACTTCTCTGTCAGCTGAGTTTCAATGAAATTCTACCATCATTTCGGAAGGGAAGAGTGGTTTTACTGAAGAATAATTCATTTTTCTGAATATATATATAACTTAAAACCAGGAAAGAGCTCCATAAGAGCAGCATCTGCTTTTATTGCATCTTCAGCATCTGTGGGTGCAAGAGCCTCTCTCTCTGCAGCCCTAGAAAGCTTCAGGCTCTAAGGCAGACCTCTGAGGATTCACTTAACATTAGGAATTGTTTTTAGAAGTATCAAAAGCTGCTTAGAGCACCTTCAACCTTGCTTGCCTCTGTAACATTAGAAAACCCCCGTGCCTGGTGGAACAACACTGCTCAGCTCTGTTAAATACCTCTCATTCTTTTGCTGAAGATTACATAGAAATGAAGTACAAAAAAACACCTTACACCCAATTTAGATTCCTAAGTCACAGGGTAGTGGAAGCAGTAGCAGACCTGCTCTTCACCTTAAAACCAGGACACATCCTACCCCAGAAAACCCCACTGGATTTAAACCAAAAATAAACCAAGTAACATACACTTCACCCTCTGGCACCCTGCAGCATAGGTGGAGGAGGGGAGGACACAGAATGATGGCTCAGCCACACTTTCCAAAACAGTGTTGAGTGTAGTGTGGTCTTCTATATTTAGAATTAAACCTTTTTCAAAGCCTGTTCAATTGCACCATTGGCTGCAACGTGCTGTCAGCAACATGTATGTATTTCCCCTCATGTAGATCAGCTTTGGGATAAGAAATTATGTAGTTTCTTTAGCTTTAATGTCTCTTTTATAGACATTATAATATATATATATAATATATATACAGACAGTTATACTTTGCAAGCATAATTATTTTCTCTTCTAGCACTAGAAAGAAGTGACTGTGCAGAAAATCCAGAAGCTGAAGTCACCTCAGCCAGATCCCCAGCTATGGGGTGGAGGGAGAAACCCATTTCCTTTCTTTCTCAACTCTGGGGGGCTTTAATGTGACAATTAATAGAAGAATTTATTGCACTTGCATTTTGGATTAAACTAAGCAAGCAGCCTGGCTGCTGAGAGCTGTGTCACTGCATGGCTGCTCCTCAGAGGGGTCTTGTGCTTCCAGAGATTTCATGGCATGGGAAGTAATGTGAGCAGCAGCAAAGCAGTTATAAATCCCACATCCTCCAAGGGAAACAGTTCCTCCTGCTGCTCTGAGGGTGACTGAAACCACCTGCAAAAAAAACCAGGCTAGAAAGGGTGGCATGGGACAGGCCCTCCAGCTGGGATGCAAGGGCAAGCTCATGGAACAGCATGGAGAATTAATTATTTAGGTCCTTCTCAACAAACAAGGCAAAACAAACAAACAAACAATTTTCCAGGTAGACTCATTTCCCTTCTGCAAGGGGGAGAAGGCTGCTCCTTGACTGTGTTCTCAGCTTCTGTGACACTCAGCTTGGCCAACAAGGACAAGTGTCCTCCACACAGCAGGAGGAGTTGCTGATGGTAAATGGTACAAAACCAAGATGGAGCATTTACCATGGTACAAAATCAAGAGCCTCACATGGAGGGAACCTCCCCAGTTTGTTTAGTATGACTGCAAAAGGGCAGCAGGGGAAGAAATAAATCCCCTGTGACATCGGCCCAAGTCCTTGGGGTGGGCTCCAACCCTTCCCTAAGGAGAAAAGAGGCAATTACTGGGTTAAAATCAGTTATCCTAAAGGCAAAGTGAACACCAGACAACAAAACCCCCAGCAGCCAGGGGTTCCAGCCAGGCAGTGGTGTCCCCATGTCAGGGTCAGAGAGGTGACTTGCTCCAGCTGGCCAGAGCTGCCTCAGGCCAGGCACAGCAGAGCTTGGCTTGGGCTGCCTGAGAAAGGGGAGGGGGGGGTGTTGTCCTTTTATTAAAAAAAAAAAAAAAAAAAAAAAAAAGGAGCTCCATATGGATCAGCACTCCCTAACACAACCTCCACTGATGGTAGATGTATTTAAGCCAAGCTTATAGATCAAAATCAAGGCAAAAGTTGTCCAACAAAGCACTTCTGGGTGAAGAATGGTCAGGGATCTGCCCACTTCCAAGGATCCCGTGCCCTCCTCTTGCCAGCAGCTTTCACAGATTGCCTTAGAGGAACTTAGAATCAGAATTTTCAGGGTTGGAAGGGACCTTTAAGCTCATCCAGGTCCAACCCCCCTTCAAAACATCCAGGGATGGGGTTTCCACCAGCTCTCTGGGCAACCTGTGCCAGTGTCTCACCACCCTCCCGGTGAAGAACTTCTTCCTAACATCCAATCTAAATCTCCCTTCCTCTAGTTTGAATCCATTCAAAATGTCCTCTCACTACCTGACATCCTAAAAAGGAATTTTGCTTCTCCTGGACCTCAGAGAAGAAGGTGTGTGGCCTTCCTCCAGCACACAACCAGTGGTGAAAAGGTCCTTTTTGGCCATCAGCCCATGTTGTCTTCTCAGCCCATGGCAGCTGAATGCCAGGGGGTGGGCAGAGACAGCACCAACAAACTGAAGGAACTGGAGATGAGAAGAATGATTTTATTTTTTTCTTTCACCAAGGGACTGCCCTACTAAAGGCCCAGCTGCAAAGTGAGCAGAGCAGATCCACCACCTGCTTCTAAGCCAGCCTGAGAATGGCAGGGAGCAGCCCAGAAAAAATGAAGTTTAGAAGACTTCAGGTTGGTTAGTTAAGAGGCTGGAGGGGAACTATGGATCAGAACCACTTCTAGGAGCCAGCAGTAAGGAATGAGGAGCTGCTGGGGGTTGGAGTGAGTCGGTTCTGCTGGCCAGAGGAGCTGGCACGTGCCATGGACCGGATCATCCTCAGCATCACCATCCTCTCCCTTCCAGCAGAGGCCCAGATGGATGCTGGCAACAAGGGAGGCAACGAGCTGCACATTTCCAGGCACTTCCCATAAGATTCCACTCCTCTGGTATTTACTGGCATGTACCCAGGGGCTTTTCTGTCCCCTGAAATGCTGTCACCTACCAACAACAGAGGCCACTCTATATTTACTCTCCCCCTCCCTATGTAGCCTTTGATGGAAGAACTCACCAAAGCTCACCAGGACTGGTTCAAAGCCCCAGATTTCAAGACTTTCTCCCACAAGACACGAAACAACCCCCCTGCCACGGGCAGGGACACCTCCCACCAGCCCAGGGTGCTCCAAGCCCCATCCAACCTTCAACACTGCCAGGGATGGGGCAGCCACAGCTTCTGGGGGCAACCTGGGCCAGGACATCCTCATGAGAAAAAAAATCCCTTCCTGATGTCCAACCTAAATCTATTTTCTTCCATCCCAACACACCACTCCCTTTCCCACCAAAGCCATGGCCCACATTGCAAACCTGGGACAGTTCCAGAGCCTCTGTCCATGTTTATCCCTTGTGAGTTCTACCAGGCTTCAGATCTGTCAGGGGGGGTTTCAAAAAGCAGGTTTGCCCTGAACTGCTTCTAACATCCCAGCTGGCTGGCTCTGGATTGGTAACAACCAGCTTTTAGCCTTGTATGGCCCTTCACACACTTGTCCTCCTGCCGAAGGAACCCAGAAAAAAAACAAAAATACACGTGTGAGATCTCATCATCAGTCACACACAACCTCTCAAGGCTGCACCAGCCAATCTGCAACTGCAGGAAGCCAGAATCCCATCCTAAAATTTGGTTCTGATCCAAAAGCTGCTTTCCTCTTCCCAGCTCTGCACTCAACTCCACATCCCACCAGCGCCAGGGTGCACTCTGTGCCTTCCTGAGAGCTGCCCCAAGTCCCAGCTGTTGATGCAATTCTCTCTTCTTACCAAGCAGAGGGATCCTGCTGCTAACTACAGCAAAAAAAAACCCCAACCCAAAACTCAGATCCTGGCCTGGATCAGGAACAGCGTGGCCAGCAGGTCCAAGGAGGTGATTCTGCCCCTGGACTCAGCCCTGGTGAGGCCACACCTCGAGTCCTGTGTCCAGTTCTGGGCCCCTCAGGTCAGGAAGGAGATTGAGGTGCTGGAGCAGGTCCAAAGGAGGGCAACCAGGCTGGTGAAGGGACTGGAGCACAGATCCTATGAGGAGAGGCTGAGGGAGCTGGGGCTGTTCAGCCTGGAGAAGAGGAGGCTCAGG
>JAAWXA010000053.1:1748642-1773708 GCA_038090715.1 Florisuga fusca
CTACAACTCCCTGAAAGGAGGTTGGAGCCAGGGGGGGGTTGGTCTCTTTTCCCAGGCAACTACCAGCAAGACAAGAGGACACGGTCTCAAGTTGTACCAGGGGAGGTTTAGGTTGGATATTAGAAGGAATTTCTTTACGGAGAGGGTGATCAGGCATTGGAATGGGCTGCCCAGGGAAGTGGTGGATTCTCCATCCCTGGAGATATTTAAAAAGGGACTGGATGTGGCACTCAGTGCCATGGGCTGGGAACTACAGTGATAGGAGATCAAGGGTTGGACTTGATGATCTCTGAGGTCCCTTCCAACCCAGCCAATTCCATGATTCTATGATTCAAATGGGGCCCCACCAGAGCCAAGTTCCCATTCCCACCCGAGATCGGGGACAAAACCCACCAAGAGAGCATAAAAGTGGTTTCAGATGTGACAATTTATGACATTCAGCTGTCAAGTTGATTCAAGGGCAAATCACCCAACTTCATTCTCCCTGTTTGCCTTGCATGACCCACCAGGTACAAAGTTTAGTGCTTCATGGCCATACTGCTGCAGTGCCTCCTCCTGAACACCACAAGATGCCAAGAGACATCCCATGGTTAAATTAACGCCTGCTGATTCGTTGGCAACTGAAATTTTAGCATTAAAATAATTAAAAAGTTTACCACCCCCTTTCTCCTCTCATCTTTTGAGGGACCCAAATGCCAGCACTGGAAGTAAAACATTGGGACACACTAGAGTCCATACAAGGGACAGCAATGCTTACACACCCTGGAAACCCAGGAGAAGCCCATGTGCTCTGCCCACATACACAATTCTGACAAGAAAAAATGAAGCATCCCCCCCCAGCACCACAAAACTGCAGCTTTTCCAACTGCTGTCATGATCTCTCATTGTGCCTGGCTAAAGAAGAGATTTGCACCCAATTTAACTGATGATTTCCAGCTTGCTCCTGTCCCCATATATTCTTCAAGTTCACTCCCCAGCCCCCCAAGCCTTAATGCTTTTGTGAAAAAAAAAAAAAAAATGTTTGAGGTTTTTCTTTAAAAAAAATAAAATAAAATAAAAAAAACCACAAACAGTGCAAACTCAGATCTCTGGGGTGGAGCAAGAGTTAAAACTCTGCCAAAACAGACTCGCATGACAACGCCAAGGGAGGAAGAGAAAACCTCACCAGGGCTGAAGAACAATCTCATTAGCTGATCATAACATTTCTGCCTGCAAAGAAGCCAAAGTGAACAATTTGTTCAGCTGAACACCCACCCCCACCCTGTGGACAGAAACATCAGCATCTGAAGGGCTCTTCTATTCCCAGCATGTGCTCAGCACTCAGCTAAATCTAGTTCAAACCTCAACTTGGTTCATTCATTCCCCTATTCAGAAAAAAAAAAAAAAAAGAAAAAAAACACCAAAACTCAAACAAAAAAAACCCCAAGACCTCTAGAGGCTGGGAGTAAAGAGTTATTTCCACTCTTCCTCACTGAAAAACCCCCAGTGCTCGGGGGGGGGGGGAAACTGGGGAAGTCCAAATCCAAAGGCGTTTTGGGGCTGAGCTGGGCTAAAGCAAAGCTGCCAGGTTTCTGCCCAAGGGAGAGGGCAGCCCTGGCTGATGCCAGCAGCCAAGGGGCCACCCAGAATTTGCATTCAAATGAAGCAGATCCCAAGTGCCCACCCCAACCCCCACCTCCTTTTATTTTTTTTTATTTTTTTTATTTTGAGGATGAGGAACCATCCAAACCAGTCCACTGGGTCACAGCATGGAAATGCTGTTGTCTACAGAACAACCATTGCTGGGGATCAGGATCTGCAAGGTTTGTTTTGGCATCTTTAGGTCATTTCTATTAAAAAAAGAAAAGAAAAAAAAACCAAAAAAAAAAAAGGACAAACAATTGGCCCAGACCAGCTGTTTAAAGACACCTCAAGTCCTGCATAGAAAGCAGGGCAGGATGAGACCCCACAACCTGTGGCAACTCCACACAGCAGGATCCAAATTCCTAATGTTCCAGCTGCAGAATGGGTGTCCAGCCCATAGCTCAACACCAGTCTGGAGCCACTGGTCCCAGCAGTCCCTCACCCCAAGGGGATGCTCCATACTGGAGTTCATTTCTTGCATTCTTGCCCCAGGGCAAAAGCTCTCCCCAAAATATCCCCCCCCAAGCCCCTTCCCAGTTGGAAGGTAAGTGCAGCCCGAGGATCCAGTTGGATGGGTACAAACCAGATCACAAACAGATCACCAGATGGGGAAACAAAAGAGGGAAATATAAAATATTGAAGTGAAACAACTGCTGAGGCACAGGGAGGGGGGAGGAAGGGCAGGGGAGGGGGGACACCCAACCCCCCCACCTGCTCATTGCACATTAAATAAAAAAAAAAGCTACCAAACCCCCTCCACAGCCCTTCCTAGCCACTAACAGAGTTTACTGTGATTCAGGATAATTTTAACTATTTGAGAAGCTGCATAACAAGAGCCCAATCCAATCTTTGAGAATGGAGTTCTTTTCCCCCGAAATAAATGCCAGGGGATAATTTATGCTGTTGAACATCATCATCACCATCCATGTACTTCAGTGTCAGGCTTAACAAGATTTATCCTTCTGAAGTACAGTTTCAGAAAGTCTTCTTCAGAAAAGGAAGTAAAACAGCCACTCTAACAAACTGCCTTTCTTCCCTTAAATGCAACACTACAAAAAAAAAATAATAATAATTAAAAAATCACATATGACAATGAAGAGGGAAGCCAGCAAACAGGCAGGGAATAAGACAGCCAGTTTTATGGCACTCAGATGCATGGAGCAGTAAGCTGAAAATGATCCTTGTGTTTACCTCCTGGTTTTAGTTGTTCTGCAGGACCATCACCTGCAGAAAAATTCCACGTTCATTCTCCCACATCCCTGGCCCAAGTTCAGGGCTGTGTGGCAGAAGAGTTAAGTAAAATCAGAGCATTTCATGAAGACTGTGACGTGGTGGGGTTGCTGGGGTTACAACATCTCATCCCCACGTGTAGCAACTCAGCACCTCCCTGGGTTGGATCCTGCAGTGGTGACTCACGGGGATGCTGAGTCACTCACCTTGTCTGTGCTGGCCCTTCCTTAGTCTCATCCACAATCCTGATGGAAAGCCACAAAAGAAAGAGCCAGGAGTTTTCACCAAAGCCTGGAAATGGGGGTTCAAAAGTAGAGTGGATCCCATAAAAGGTTTTACTTTTCCGAGCTGGAAAGGTGTAATAAATGTCTTGTGTTTGGATGGAGAATTCAAGAAAATTATTGACATCACCTTTACTATTTCACTTTCTGTTGAGCTGATGACCAAACCAGGCATTCAGCAGCATGTCCAGCAGCCAGAAGCAAACCAGTGTGGCCCAGCAGAAGGGCTGTGGCTCATGACTGTGGCTCAACCTCAGAAGTGGACCTCAGATTTTTTGTATTTTTTTTTTTCTTAGTTTCCTGAATGCTTGAAAATCTTTGCTGGAATTCCTCACACTGGTTGCCAGGGCTAGGTTTGAACTTTTGAAATACTTCAAACCCAAGTGCCCCAGATCTTTCTGCTCTGACATTTATGCAATGCCCCAAGCATTTCTTCAGCTGACTATCTGAAAACAGCCATTCCAGGCTTCAGCTGCTCTTCAGCCCTTAGCAGCCACAATTATTTTGTGACAACAACCTACGATTCAGATTTTATCCCTTCAGCTACGCCCATTCAAGTACTTTGGTCCCTGTCTGAACCCTCTTTCAGCATCCACAAAAGAAGGACCAAAACGTGGGGAGGAAAGGAGAAGGTGGGGACTGGAGGTGGGAAGCAGAAGATTGTGGACATGAGGAAAACCAACTCTGCAGATGCCTGGCAAGAGCAGCCAGCTGAAAAATACCACATTTGTAAGATAATTTGTTGCATCACTTTTTCAAGATAATTCTCCACATGCTCACAAGCAACCCTGCAGGCACAGCAGGCAGCAGAATCCTGAATACTGCCAAGGTGCAAAATCTGCTTCATCATCATCCCCACCAGAAGATGCAAAGCTGTTTGTTCCCCACTGCAGGTCCCTCCAGGAACAAGACTCATCCAAAAGGTTTTTATAACTGAACAGCAAAGTTTGCACCAACTGCAATGCACTTTCAGTTCCTTGGGAATTTTTTCCCCTAAACCTCTGACTACTGCTCCGTTCTCAACAATACAGCTTAAGTCCCAAGATGCTCAGATTTCTGCCCAAAATAGGACTGCTCAAGCTCACAACCAACTGCCAGCAGCACAACCTCCTTTTTGTTGAGTAAGGTCCTTTATCAATGTTAGAATTTTGCTTACAGCAGCTGCATTACCTTTTGGGTTTTGGGGGTTTTTTTAGATCCCCATTTTTCATTAGGGTTCACACTTCTTTTATTAGAAAGCAGAAAAGTGGTAGAAGCACTAAACCAATGGAAATGTCACTCTTCAGGTTTTTTTTTTCTCCTCTTCACATAAACAGTGGGATTTCTTTAAGAGATTTCCAACCTTCCTTTGGAAAACCAGGGACCAGCACCTCCTGCTCACTAAGCTGGGAACAGAAGTCGTGGTAACCCAGACTGGTTTTACCAACTTCACTAATGCATCATCAGCAACAGCTCCAGCAGTCCAAGTAGTTTTTCTTCAACGTCTTTAAAATAAAGAGGTTCTGAAACAGCTGACAAATTGCAGACATTGCAACTCTACCCTAAAGCTCTGCTTTGCTGCCAAAGCACCAGAGAAGCACATGCAGGCAGATATCCTGGCAAAGACCCCAAGCCAAGCATCCCCCTACACACCCTTGCAGAAAGCCAGAATCCTCTCAAAAAAACATTATAATAATCAACAAAAGCTGCTGGGAAAAACCTCAGTCAAAAAAACACCTCCTGGGCTGGGACAGCCAGGGCTTGCAGCAGCAGTTAACATTTTCCAAGCAGTTATACTTGAGCAAACAAGGCATTTCCCAGCTCCTGGTCTTCAACCAGCAACAAGACACCACCTCCCACTTGGCAGCAAAGGATGATTTGACTTTTTGGATTGCTGTAAACCAATCTTCCCTGAAATGAATGCAGTTTAAAACACACAAAGAAGAGAAAGAAAAGGATGTTCGGTGTCTTCAATGCTTCCAACAAGAATAAGCACACAACAGAGGGGAAACAATTACAGCCCAGGGTGAACTGTTGGAGAAGTTCTTCTACTTGTTCAACAGCAAAGCCCTTTGGATGGCTGCAAAGAAGAGTAGTTTGGTGTCAAGAGTGGGGGAGTGCTCACTACAGACCATCAGTGGCACAATCCCTGGGGAAACAAGACTAGAGCCCATGCAAATCAGGAGCTCTTGTTAACAGGGAAAATTTATTTCACATTCCTGAGCAGCAGTGCTCCTGAAGCATAACAATTGGTGAGGCCCTTCTGCTGAGGGCTGCACATTTTTATGCTCCACAGTAAATCAATATTCCATAATACACCAACTATGTTAAATTATTGCCAGTGTGAGGACAGCAACTCAAGAGCTCCAGTTGGTGAAGAGCATTATTCCAGCACTGGGTCAGAACAGGGCTTACTTGGGAGATGTTCCTCATTGTTCAGAGGAGTTTACTTAAGGCAGAATTTACGGAACTCTTCTCCAGGATGTTCAAAGCTCACACCACAAAGAGAAGAGCACCAGTTGCTGAGCTTGCCCTCCACTTGATCTAAACAAGTGCAAACACAGTCACTCAAGTGTTGCAAAGCTTTCCACTTGGGCAGCACCAGCAAAACTATCTCGTGATAGCCAAGAAAAACTACAGCTGCTCTTCAACTAGAGAAGAGCTTGTCCCATCCTTGCCCCCAGCTCTGCTGGCAAGAGCTGAGCACTCCTTCAGGATCCCCCCAGCATCCCAGCAAGGGAGCTGAGAAGGACTCACTACAGACCAACCCAGGATGCAGACATCTGCCCTCTTTTCAACTAAGCAACTTCTGATCCCCATCAATCCCAGCAGCAGGACTGAATCCTCAAATCCGGGACTGAGCAGTCCAACAAATAAAACCCATTTTCATTTTCCTCTTGGTTTAGCTTGCAGGTGATGCAAAGTTCTGCCCTTCTGCCTCTACCACCCACACCCAGGAAATACTGAGGGAACAAATGAGCAGCACTGGATACTTCCCAGGTGTGAAAATGCAGCTTCAGTCTCTTCACTTTTTATTATGCAGTCGCTGAGATGTGAGGTCAAAGGGGTTTGGTCAGGGATCATAGGCAGGAGGCTGTTTTTGTTTAACTCCCCAGGTTTTGCAGCTCAAGATCAAAATGAAACATCAGGAGAAGTGATTACACTGAAACAGGCCTGGGAAATTTTTGCACTGTTAAGATGACCTTCCCCTCCTTATCTGCTCTTTAATGTCCTGGGAGGAAAAGGAGAAAGGAAAAGGAGAGAGGGAAAGGAGAGAGGGAAAGGAGAGAGGGAAAGAAGAGAGCTTTGCAAACACGTAACCCCAAAATGCAGAATTTCCAGCACGAAGTTTGTGTTCATAAATGAAGCTCTGAGCATCACAGAATTAAGCTATGATCTGTACCTGAAGCACAAAAGCCTCTTCTTAAGAAGATTTTTTTTCAGGCTTCCTCAGCACTCAAACCAGCAAGCAGGTTTTTGAGCTCACACAGAGGTAGGAATTGAGAAATACACATTTGTCTGTAGCACATGGTAAACATTAGGACAATATAGGTAGAAGCCAGGAAGGGGTTTCAGCTATAATCAAAACCAGTTTCAGCTGAAATGGGCTGGGGTAGGCAGGGAATTAAGGGCCAACTAATGGATTTTAGGGAACACTGAAAGAGCAAACAGAGGCACCACCAATGCCTAACAGCACCAGTGGGATGAATTCACCCATCAGGTGCAGTCCCATGGCTCCCCAAGCTCCAGGGAAGAAGAAAAAAAGCAATTTCCTTCCTGACCTTGTCTGGCAGACAGAGGGAACAACCTCCACATCCCCAACCACATCTCATGCCCACTTGATCTCATGCCCTGATTTCCAAGCCTTCCATCTGAGTTGCAGGGGGGGGAAAAAAAAACCAAATAACCCACAAAAGATGGTTTTGGATGGTTGTTTTGGGGTTGGTTTTTTTTTTTTTTTTGGCTTGAAGCACAGGAGGTCACCCCTGCTCAAAGTAAAAGAATCACCAGGTATTTTAAGAGAAGAGGACACCCACTGAATAAAGCTGCAGACACCCCCTCGGGAGTGGCAGCTCCTGGAGCAGAGGGGTTTTTGCAGGGATGCCTGTGTCTCCACAGCCCTGTCCTATTGCCATCCCCCAGCAGACAAAGATTGCCTTCTTCAGGCTAAAATAGAGCGAGGATAAAGCCAGACATCAGTATTAAATCTGAAGGTCATTTAGTCAAGGGAAGGGGGCAGATGTGCTATTTCTGGCTGCGACCCAAGAGAAGTTTCCTCTCTCAACCCAAAGAGCCCTTCCAGTTAACACAGAAATAATGCATTTCTGGCCTCTGAGCCCTTTATCTAAGAAATAAGGGGGGGGAAAAAAAAAATCCTGGCTAAAGGACTACTATCTAGTACAGGAGCATGAAAAAAGTCTAAAGAGAAGTGGCAAGGAGACTGATGTGAATCATGCTACATTCAGTTTTGCCTGGAGCTACATCCAGAGAAACACAGCAGAAAGCAGAAAGCCAAGGAGCTTTGGGGTGGCATGGGCTGGGAGAAAGGCATCTGCTTTCTGGCTACTTAACTGTGGCCAAGCTAGAGGTGAAAAATCAGAAGGCAGAAATCAAGGAATTAGCAATTCTGTTCCCACAGCAAACGAGGCAGAAAGGTTTGACAGCCCTGGATCAAATCTGAGAGCAGAATCCCAGTAAGGATGCAGGGGTAGCTGCTGGGTCTGGGGTACATAAACTGGGGGGGAAAAGTAGGGAAGGAGGGACAGCCCCTCCAGAGCTGTCCTGGAGGGGTGGCTGAGGATGGCCAAAACACAGCACGCTCAGAGGCTGCGAAAATGGAGTTTTATTTCCATGAGAAGAAAAAAAAGGCACAATCTGCATTGTTCAGCCACGTGAAACCCTTTCTGTAACAGATGCTCCAGTGTACAAAGGACTGAAGAAACACAGGATTCAAACATCAAATGGGAGACAGAAAAAAAGCATCTCTGCTTTCCAAGAAAAGGACCGAGCTCTGACCAGGTTGAAGAATCTTCCAGAAGGGTAACTCTGGCCACTAATGAATATCACTAATAAAGGCTTTTCAGGGAACTTCTCAACTTATTTGAATGCAACAAACTGACAAATCATCTCATTTCCCTCTGCTAAGGCTTGCCACAGTTTTCACACCAGCAGACGGCTGTCAACACCCATGAATTTCCTGGGCATTCCTGGCTCCTTTATCAAGTTTTTCCATCAAAAAGCTTATTTAATGCATCTGCAAGTCGCTCGGCACGGTCCCACGGAGCAGAGTGTAAAAACCACTATTTCAGCCTTTACTATACTCTGAAGGTGTTTGCCAGCAGCAATTAAACCCCAGCAATTTCTGCAAGAACAAATTGCTGATTTAACATGGACAAGAGTGCTTCGAGCCAGAGCAAAGCCAGGCAGCACCCTGCAGCTGTTTTGTGCCTGGCACACCAGGGTGACACAGCAGGGAAAAGTGTCACTTGCTGAGCTGTGATCCCACCTTTTTTCCAGTTAAGCAGTTAACCAGACACACCCCCAGCTTCAGGGGGAGTTGAGGAGTACTGGTGATACTGGTAATGCACCTAGCCAGTAACATGCACCCCGTGCTGCAGATTTTGGCCTGCAAATCTGTACAGGACAGGGAGGAGAGCAGAAATCTGTCACCAGACACACACCTAGAGGCAGGATCAGCCTCCATGGGGCTGCAGAGGTGCTGAGGATCATGGTGTAGACTCTCAGCAAGTGGCATGGCAGAGCTAAGAGGTGGCACATACATGTTTCAGCTGAAAAAATAGAATCTGGATGATCTGCTAGGAAATGATTGAGACAAGAAAAAAAAAAGGACCGAATGCTCCACTTGGCAAAGGCATCTGAGGGCTGCAAACTGAGTCATGTCAGTCCACATCCTCCCCTCCAACCCTGCCTGCATGTTCTGCCCTTTGGGCCAAGGACAAAACGAGCCCTGCACAAGTGGTTGGGAGGGAAAAGGAGGGAAAAGGGGAGGAAACGGGGAGGAAAAGGGAAGGGGGGGAAAAGGGGAGGGGGGGAAAAGGCTTTGCTGCTGCACAGAGGACTTCAGTCTCCCTGCTGTCACCCCTCCATCCTCCAACACAACTCCAGGCACTCGAAAACCAGGGACCTCCCCCCAAACATAGCTTTATCCCCAGGAGGCCTCTGCTACTTGCTGTGGGCTGACAAAGGCCTTAATGTTTAAGCTTACAGACACCCTATTTATTTTCCTGCAAAGAGTAGGGGGTAATTCAAACCCTGAGAGAGCAGGAGTGCCTGGGGAGGGGGGGAAGGAAGCGAGATGCGAGGAGGTCCCAAACCCTGCAGTTCCTGGCCAAAACCTCCAAACTGGTTGCCAGCTGAGGTCCCCGGATCACTCGGAGGGTCTGGAGAGGACAAACTTGCCACCAAGTTGCATGTGGCAGTGTGTGGCTCCTGCTCTGAGACCACCCTGGTGAAAGGAGCAAGAAGGAGGTGGCAAATCCAGGTGGTTGGGATGCATTTGGTTGGGTTGTTCTTTATCTAGGTTGCTATTTAGGTAGCCCTGAGAACTAACTTCAAAAGTAACATCAAGCTAAAAACCAGAGCAGAGTGGAGAAGGAACAAAATCTCTTATTTTGCTTCATCATCCCAGAGCTGGCAACAGATTTCAGATGTGAATTTTCCTTGGGGGCATCCCCATCCTCCCTGCCAGTTGTGAAGGGTCCCAAAGCACGTTCCCAAAACCAGAGGATTCTCATGAAAACAATAAAATCTTAACTGTGGTCTTTCTGCAATTGCCATTTATAGTATGTTTACAACTCCAACACAGAAACAACCATTATGCAAAGGTGAGAAAAAACTGGCTGCAGGAGTTCCTTCCAGTGTCACCAGGGAGTGAGGGGGACTCAGCACAGGCTTGAAGCAGCTGTGACCCTTCTGTTCTCTTCCCAAACCTGCTTCTCCCAGTGTTCAGAAATGGGGACTTCTGTTTCAGTCCAGCACTTTGGACAAAGGAATCCCATGATACAAATGTGAAGTTTCCCTTTTGGTTGTGGACACGTTGCAGAGCCAGAGGGAAACAAGAGCACCAAGCACCTCCCCAACTCCATGCACAACAAAACACTCCTACATCTCTCTCTCAGCCTTGTTACAGCTTTTCCCAAGACAAAACTAGCAAAAACACCTCCACCATGGCTTTATTTTAGTATATAACAGAAGTTTCATGTGTAACACAGAATTTATTTCAAGTACCTGCATGCACATCCAAACCTTTAACTCAATTCCACTCAGGAGTACTCAGAAGGCACAGATACAAATGATGTGATGATTTCTCAGTGCTTCAAGCTGTAGTTTTTAAAGTTAATAGGTTGGGTTTTCTCTCTACTTCTTCTGGTAAGACATCAGCATCCCAGTGTGTCCCACTGAACGCCATAAAATATTGTTGCCATCTCTCTCACAGCTCTTACTGTGCTGGGCAAGACTGCTTTACCACAGATAACCACACAATTATTCCATTGACACTGCACAGTTTAAAGTACAAACACCTTGCTGATGTGCAATTTTGACCCAAACTCCTTGAGATGTCTCTCCCTCAATTCATAAACTTTTTACATCTCGGATTTTTTACATCTTGTTATCAGGTGTCTTGTCATGCTTTGGGCAGGGGAGACAGGATTCAGATGATAAAAAGCCCCAAGTGTGCTGTTACATCACTTCTGGAGAGCCCAAAGGCACCAGCTCCCAAGATTTACAGAAGATGTAAACTACCACTGAGAGCAAGGGCCCAGAATTAACTCCAGGCATGCTCCAAGGTGGAAATCCACACCTGAACAAGAATAAAAATCAAGAACAGACAAAAAACCAGAAGGCTAAGAAGCTGAAGGCAGTGAGTACGTCTGTCCAGCCATGGCAAACTATGCAGAACTCTATTATGTGAATTAATTTACTCATCACACACAGGAAAACCTTCCCTTAGGAAGCAGGAATCCTGACCCGTGGCTGACATCTGTCTTCTGCACCGTGGCACAGAGGTGGTGGGGAAGAAAATGGTTTTCCAGGTTCTGAGGCTCCAAGTCCTGAATCTGCTAATTCTCTGCTCCATCACAGCTTTGCCTTTTGATCCTGGAGGGGTTACTTGACATCTTTTTCTCATCTCTAATATGGCCAGAGGAGTTTTGGCTCACCTTCAAGCTGTTATCTATGGTGTATTTATTGTCCCAGGCAGAAGATTGCTTTTGACTGGAGTGGATTTAGTATCACAAAAGAAATTCCACTGTAACCATCAGTTTACTACCTTCTTTCTTTTAATTAATTAAAACACATGCCAAAAAAAGTTCCCTCTGATCAAGACAGCACAGCCTCCCAAGCAGAGTGGGGGTCAGTGAGAAAAAGCAGAACAAAAGGAGGTTTTCCACCTCGTGTCATCACTGAGCAGAGAACCACCCTCTCCAACTGCAAGGGCTGGAGCTTGCAGGCAATTATACCTCTTCAAGAGCAAAATATGTGTCTTGTATACACACACACACATTTAGAAGTGACTGGACTTTTTTAATTTTTTTTTCATTAAAAGAAAAAGGGAGGGGGTCAGCAGCAGGTTAACAATCCACTCCTTGTAGTAACTCATAGGCAAGAGCTATTGTTTGGGCTTTTTGTAAGTTCAGCTCCAGGAGGCATCTTCTATGCAAATGTGGGGAGGAGGAATGTGCAGCTATTGGTATGTCAGGACTGGTTACATGCTCCTGGACACTTCTTTTTTTTTTTTTCCCCCCCCTCATTCCCTCCCTGCAGCTCAGGTTCTTCCCAGAGAGGCTTTCACTATTTCCTAAAGCTGAGGAAAGGACATGCTTTGTTCAGCAATTCTTTTTGTCCCCTTGTGCTCCCTTTTCTTTCCTCAACGTCTCAAGGAAAATAAAATTTTAAAAAAGAAATAAAAAAAAGAAACCAAAAAGCTTTTCCTGCCCTTCAGTAAAGCTCAGTGTGTTCATCAACAGCTCTGAACCGCGAAAGAAAACACACACTCTGATCTACAGCAGCCTACATGAAGGAGTATTTTATTTTTTTCTAACCCACCCTTCCCCCTAAGCTCTGATTTCACAGTGACCTTGCCAGCTTGTGCAGGAGATTGGCCAAGAATTAGTTTCAAAGGAAGTGGCAAAATTTCCTCGATCCATTTGCAGAGAAAGCCCCAAGCAGCGGGGCCAGGGAAGTCCGGGAAGTTCTCAAAATCCTTTCCCCTCCCTTCCCAACCACCTCTGTTAACACTCAGGAATGGGGAAAAATAAAGGAAACAACACGTTATTTGGAAGCAAATACATACAAATGTCTGAATGAAGATCCTTAACCTCAGATCCAACACGGGGAAAACAGATTTCTTCCCAGCGTGCAGGCAGGAAATTGCAAGGGAACTGCCTTATCAGCACCGCTCTGTGTCCTCCTCCCTCTCCCTCTGTTTTTTCCTTTGCTATCTCCAGCAGAAAAGCACAGACAATATAATACCCTTTCCAGAACAAATCCAACCATACTGCATTGTTCCCTCTGTGTATGGCACCATCCAACCCAGATGTTAGTATCTTTTTTTTTTTTTTTTTTTTTTTTAGAAAATAACCCAAACTCACTCCCTCCCTGCTACAGGAATTGCAAGGTCCAGCACTGGAGTACAAGGGTATTAAGCTCCTACTTTACCATGAATGCTTATTATGGAAAGATTTAGGGGATTGTTGGCAATTCACTGCTTTTTTTCTGGAATAGGGAATGAGGAATAAGAAAGGAAGGATGGAAATGCTGGTTACAACCGCAGCAGAGCGTCTCATCGCCACGCTGCACACTAAAAGCAATCTTACTGCTCCCCGAGTTTGCTCTTGGGCTTTTTGATGATTGTGAAGGTCTTTTCCAGCCTGAGCAAATTCCATGATTCCCTGATTCTGCAGGGTGTGAGCCCAACATCAGCAGATCCCAGCCTTAATCCTCCAACATGAGAAAAGGCAAGAACCCCGACGTCAGGGGCTGCTCGGCTGCGGCCGCCCACCAACAGGTGTGGGACCCAGGAACCTGGCCTGGTGACAAAGTCTCAATGCTCCTCTTCATGCCAGGCGTGCCTGGGACAATGAAATCACTGTCCAAAGCTTGGTAAATAAAGTTCCTCTTTGTGAAAGTTAAACTCGGGTAAGCAAGAGCTGCAACCCAAAGCCGGTCCCCACCTCCTGCCGGGGTTCAGAAAGACAAATCCCAGGCCTGGAGGGTTATGCTGCAGCCCTGTCCTGCCTTGCCACTAGCAGAAAATTCTCTGCACAGCCCTGGTTTGAAACCAACACCTTAGAAATTTAAAATGAGACCAGAGACAGGTCAACAAATCCAGTGGGCAGTCACACGGGACCTGACAAATTCGACGAAGAGGAAATAAAAGTCTGATCCCAACCCAAACGCTCCTCGGCGACCACTGCAAAAAGGGGTTGTGCAAACATATTTCATAAATAGGTCAGGGAAATAAGAAAGCAAATGACAAACAGATGGCACAGCAAAAGGAGAGGAGGAAGAAGAAGGGGGCAAGAGCATCTAAGCCAAGAAAGAGGCATCCGAGGAATTCTTCAACGAAATCCTGGTTTGGTCACCCAGCCGCGTGCTCCAAAGTGCATCCGTAGTAAAAATGAAGTGTCCAAGTCCACTTCACTTTGGGAGCAGACCCTGCACGTGGCACAACTCTGAGCACAAGACAGAGATGTTTTCATTCCCCATCAACTCCAAACCAAAGGTGTCACCAATCTTTCTTGGACAGGAGCCAAAGTGCACTTACAATTCCGGTCAGCATCAATTTAGGGCACACTGCCTTCAAAACTCAGCAAAGCTCCCACTGGCATCAATATCACCTCTCTGCAAACTTTAGAGGCAGCTCTCACCTGTGTGCAATAAAGGAAATTGTTCTGCCAGCACATTGAGCTATCTGTCAGAAAAAGGGAGGCCTCAGTGCTTAATCTCATCTTCTGATGTAACCCAAAGACATCCCTCCCCTTGCAGAACCCAACGTGTCAGAACTCCACCACCACTTCAGTATCTTCTGTAAATGTTTGTGGTTTTCAAGTCTGAAGCTCCTTCTTTGTAAAAAAAAACAAAAGAAAGAAAGATAGGAAAAAAGAAAGGAAAAAAGAAAGGAAAAAAGAAAAAAATAGTAAAAAAAATTAAAAAAAGGTTTAAAAAAAGGATTAAAAAAAGGTTTAAAAAAAGGTAAAAATAAAAGGTAAAAAAAAAAGGTTAAAAAAAAAAGTTTTAAAAAAAAAAAGTTAAGTGTTTAATGATAACTCTTTGTGAAAAAAATATCTTTGGTACCCCACAGCTTCTTGACCAAGCCTTCTGCATGGTGTGCACACACAAAGCTGACAAACCCCATCCTAGATGACAAGCAACTGAAAGGGAAGGCAAGGAACAGGAGGCATTTTGAGAAGTTTCTGCAGAAACAAAAATCTAAATAAACCTTGACTGAAGGAACAAGCACTGACAGCAGGATGGCTCACTTGTGCTGACAGCACAGGAAAGCATGAAAACACTCTTAACACTTCCAACCATATTTAGCAGACACAAAATAATACAGGTCAGAATTAGTGTTAGGGGTTTTGTTGTGGGGTTTGGGGTTTTTTTTTCAGGGTGGGGGCAAAAAGCTGCTTTTAAAGGACTTGCTGATCACTCGGGCAAGATACTGCTGGAATTTGAACAGCACTAGAGTCTTATTAAAAACAAAATAGGAAATTGATTCATTCACAAGCAAGATGACTTTAAGACACAATGGCAACAGACTTAAAAAACCATCACATCTGGTATTCCAATCTGAAATGGCAAGAGGCAAGGAGATCCCAACCACAAGAACTTGTATTTGCTAGCCAGCTTGCCAGCCCAACAGGCAAGGGAGGAAAGAAGAGCTGATGGCTACAAGACCAAACTAAAGAGTGATTCTGAAAATCCATCCGAGTCCAAGCAACCAGGAATTAACTCAGCTCAATCACACACCTCTGCAATGATCTCTTCCCATAAATGATCTCAGCTGGCCTTAGGATTTAAAGCTACAGGGGAAAAAAACAAATCAAAGTGTTCTTGACACCGTTTCTCTAAGCCTGTTTTCTTTCTTTTCCTGCCAGTTTTCTCAGCATCGTTTTTTTTTCTCCTTCCAGCAGCTCTTCTGTCCCACTGTCCAACTCATTTGTCCTGCTTTTTTGACACCAGATGCTGGAAGATCAGGATGCACTGTTCATCCACACTGTGTGCTCATCCAGGGAGCACTCGAGCAGAAAATATTTTCACTCCTAGCAATGTGTCCCCACCAGCAGTACCCAAGCAAGTACTGGGAGTATTAAAACACTCAGCTGTGCTCTGACGTAGTATTTTTGAGAGACAGAGCCAAATGTTTGGATCACTTCATGGAATCAGCTCCATCCTGGAGGCTTTAATCCAAGGATCTCATTCTAGTTCCCATTAAATTCTCTCCCAGAAGGTGCAGAGGGTTGACATGCCCTCCCAAATGCCCACTGCCCTGCACACATAAATGAAATTAGAATTTGGAAAGACAGCTGGATATGGATCCCAGAACTGCAGCTTTGGCAAATTTCAGTTACAACAGGTTGCCTAAAAAGCACATCTAGAAAATTAAGTTACCCAGATGGCAAGAAAGCACTGACATCAGATCCAATGCATGCCACCTTCCTTGAAGAAAGCCTAAAAATGAAGAAAACTGGCATGCAAGCCTCCATTCTTTACACAGATTTAATATTTGCCTCAATTCCTACTCCATCACCTCTCCTCAGCAGCTCATGGAGGGCAGAAGTGAATATTCACAGCCTGGGAAATCTGTGTGTAGGAGAGCTCAGCTCAGCTCTGCATCAGTCAGCATCCCCACACCTGGCAGCAGAGGTTTCCCACAAAATGGGAAGGTTTCCCACAAAAATACCAACCCTTTAAGCAAGGGAAAGCTCAGGCACAGCCTAAATGGGCATCTACTTCTCCAACCTGGAAATCCTAGTGGAAGGAAATGTGACCTGGGTGGGGGGTACACCTGCTTCAGACACTATAGGACAATAAAGAAAATAATGATGTTTGGGAAGTCCTGAGTTATTTCTAGCATGCTGGGGTGCTTTCTGAAGTTTCAAGCAGGTCTTTAAAGCTGTATATAGGGGTTAAAGCCACATCCATGGGGTACTCTAAAATCTCTTTTAGATTTAGATTTAAAATCTCTGGGCTGAGTTGGAACTGAAATAACAACTGAGCTCAGATGTAGCTGTCTTAAAAGCAAACTTCCAGCAGCTGATGGTTAAAAAAAAAAAAAATACACAAACCTTACTGGAAACATCCTTTAAAGAGCTTCATCAGTCTCTTCAGAAAAGAGACAGAGTAATCTGTAGGTGCCTGATTTATTAGAGGTGATCTGAGCAGGCAGACGTTCAAATACATAATTAGAAAACAGGAAAAGACTCAGAACAAACATCTCTTCTTGCAGCTACACCTAATAAGCAATGCCAGTGCTTCAACCCAGCTACAGTCATCCTCCCAAAGTCCCAGTCAAAACTAAATGAATCATAGACCAAGAAAAGAGCAAACAACTGAAAGTGTCCCTGCTCCAATTCACTGGGGAATCTGATTCCTCAGACTGCCCTGCAGTTAATGGAAAGAGAGGCCCAGGGTGACAGAGGTGACACAGGCAGACTCTGCAGGGTTCAGTTTTTTCCTGAAGCACACACAGAACAATCTATCACAAGCATCTGCCTCCCTTTCTGCTGCTCAGACTGCTGACAGAACCAACAGCCTTTTCAAAAGTATTTAGTAATAACAGAATTTAAAAAAAAAATAAAAAATAAAATAAAATAAAATAAAAATATTAAGCCTTTCTCTGTTGACTTCATACAGCAGGGAAAGAAAAGGCTGCACCCACTTCCAACCATTACTATAGAAAACGTATGGAAAACCAGGAAAAGTATTATTTAATTGCAGCATCTTCTCTCTACACCTGCTCACCAGACACCTTGGATCAAGCTTTACTCAAAGGTACAGAAAATGGGACAAAAGTGGGAGGAAGGAGAGGGTTAATAAATGTCAAAATTCATTATGCAGGAATTCTGTTCAACCACCTATTATTCCAAGATGAAGAGTGCTGACCATGTTTATTTTCATCTTTCCAAAGTCTTCACAAGCTCCTGCAAAAACCTTTGCATGTCTTGAGACAAAGGGGATAAATCCTGGGGCAGTGAATAAAACCTGTCATCTTTCTTTCCCTCTTTCAATGCTTCTCCTGGTTATATTCTTCTTTTATAGGACAACGTCCTCCATTTCAAGACTGAGAAACTGTAATTGCTTCAAAACAGCAAAGGATCCTGGAGTAACTATTCCAGACTTCAGAGTGCTGGTGGGAATACAGCCCTCACTGAATACAGCTTCAAAAAGGACCCTGTGCCCTCTTCCTCTTTCAACTCCCTAAAATAAGGCTTAAGAGGAAATCTGCCAAGACACTGAAGAATAAGGCCACCTGTTCTGCTAAGTGAACTAAAGGAAGGAACAATAACCCACCAGCAAAAGCACAAAGAGAAAGGTTTTTTCAAGCTTCACCACAATGCTGAGCCAGTCAGGAATGGTGCTCAAGGACTTAACACCCTGTAAGGTGTCCTCTTGTCCCTGGGAATGAAAGCATCCATCAAGAAACTGATTCCCCCCATGCAAGAAATAACTGTGTGGCCTCCAGAGGACTTGACAAGAAGAGCTTGTTGGAGTCATTGTGTTTATTTTGCTCACCAATCCTGATTGGGATCAAGTCATTCATTAACCAGGGCTATGGTCAGGAAGGCAGGACAGCTCCATGGCTTCTGGAATTTGGTGTTATCAGAGAAGCAGGCAGGTCCCCAAGCACAGGGAGTGGAAGTGAGAGCTCACTGCTGCTTCATCTCCCTCAAAAGGACACCAGGGACCTCAGCCCAATGATGACCTACATGAAAATTTAAAGACTTTGGCCAGAAGAATCAATCCAATGTTCTGCTCCAAGCAGTAGCTGAGATGTGGTCATTGGGTTTCTGGTCAGATCAGAAAAATGAGTTCTATATAAAAGCCACGTTGAGTTTTCCCCCATTATCCTGGGGCACCTGGATCAGCAGATATTCCTAGTGCCCTTTGTCAGCCCATCCTGGGATGTGCTCCCAGCCAACACACTGTGCCCAGTTCTGGAGTCCCCAACAGCAGAAGGACACGGAGCTCCTGGAAGGTGTCCAGAGGAGCCACTCAAATGCTCAGAGGGCTGAGCACCTCCCTGGGAAGCCAGGAAGGGATTGGGGTTGTTCAGCCTGGAGAAGAAGAGGTTCCAGGGTGAGCTCAGAGCAACCTCCCAATATCTGAAGGGGCTACAGGAAAGCTGGGGGAGGGCTTTGGACACGGGGGGGTAGGGAGAGGACAAGGGGCAACGGGTTAAAACTTGAAGAGGGGAGACTGAGGTTGGATATTAGGAGGAAATTCTTGAATTTGAGGGTGCTGAGCCCCTGGAACAGGTTGCCCAAGGAAGCTGTGGATGTCCTTGCCCTGGAAGTGTTGAAGGTTGGATGGGGCTTGGAGCAACCTGGGCTGGTGGGAGGTGTCCCTGATGAGCTTTAAGGTCCCTTCCAACCCAAACCATTCCATGATATATAAGGGCAGAGAGCAGCCTGCTCCCCAAGTGAAGTAAATGTCAGCTAAAAGGAAGTTTAAAGCTTAAATGCTAAGTTAGTTAATGTTTGTGTAGTGCTTTTGAGATGAAAACACTGCATGTGCTAAGCATTAGCATCAAGTCTAAGGAGAGCAGACTTGGCTCTAGCAGAGATACTAGAATTACATACACACAAATTAAAATGTTTGGATCTGTTCCAGAGCAGATCATTCTGAATTTGTCTTTCTGCTTGTCAGTACACAGCTACACAAATGTCTGCTTTTTGGAGACATGGTACAAGAAATCCACACAGCCAAGTTCCAAACCTTCAACTAAATTAAATAATATCCAAACCCATTCCTGCCTGGCAGAAGATTATCCTTAAAGCCAAGCAAAAAGACCAAACCAAACAAACCCCAAAACCCCCAAAGTTTGGCCATAGGACACCCGCAGAGCTTGAAAAATCTCAACTTTCTGGCCCGTAAAGTTTTTCTGACTCCACAGTGAGACAGTCCACTCCTTCCATGAGAAACTTGAGCAAAAGAAAAGCTCTACAAAGTTTTAACCAAAATACTGCATTAAAAGAGTAAATATTTAGACAAATATTTCTGTGTAGGAAGTTCCAAAATGAGGTTCAGACAAGAAGCAATCAAAGAAGCTTACAAGCTTAGACAAAAAGCATGGCAGCTTGATGGCTTCATTCTGTGGGGTTTTTTCAACAGAATACCCAAGCCCAGGACTCATTTCTTCTACCTGAAAAACCTTTCAAGTACTGAGCAAGAAATTTCTGGAAGAGAATTCATTTTTGAACCAAAAAATTTATTTTCCTCCAGATCTCCAGCACTCACATCTCCAACACCTTTACAAATTTCCTCGGGCTTCACATTTTTCTTACTCTTCATGAAAATCAGTGAAGTTGGAGTGAATATTGTCCTTGTTACTGTGATTAAGGCTCAAGATACAGGACTGGTATCTTGTCTTCCCAGGTACACTTCTGTTCTGCTGTACCATTTGTGGAGGGCAGTAAAGAAACCACATTATCCCAGGGTACTGATAGAGAAGGCAGGAAATCTCAGGAGGGATGCAGTTGTGTGCTGGAATGAGCAGGTTGCTTCTGGCATGAATGCAAGAGGTAGGAAGGGACTGCAAGTCTCAGGGGGAAAAAGAGGAATTGGAATTCTGCCCTCCCACACTCTTTTTTTCTTTTGAAATAAAGGATTTTTTTTTCCCCAAAAGGAGCAGTATGGCAATCTCTTCTCTCCCCCCCCCCAGTGGGTTCCTCTTCCTTTGCTCCATCCTTACTGGGGGCAGCAGGGCAGAGCTGAGCCTTAACTGGAACCACAAACCTGCTGGGAACATTCCCCAGGTCAGCAGCAGAGCTCTCACCAACTCACTGCAGGGAAAAACAACAAGGAAAAAAAAAAAAAAGAGAAGTTTGCTGACTAATGATGACCAGCTGGAGAAGGAAAGAAGCATCTGGGATGAGCTGGATTTGGAATTCCAACTTGGACCAAGTGTGCTGAGACTAAGAGCATGGGGAGAAGGAGAAAAAGGAGGTAAAACATGGGAAGGTCTGGCTGGAACATGGGTATCCTGGGCAGACTGACAAGCTAAACACACCCTGCAACACACCCAGCACCTCCAGCTCTCCAAATAACACAGGGTATGATCAAATCCAGAGCTAACCTTGGTCTGAGAGTACAAGGGTCAGAGTGGGAGCACAAGGAGTGCCATGCAAATCCTGGAACACATTTTAAACAGCAGCTGAAAGAAAATCCAGGCTAGAAAAATGTGATTTTAAAGAGGAAACTTCCTGCTGTCCATTAGTCTGTCTTCATTTGAACTCCTTGTTCCAACAGGGAGAGAACATCCCATCAATTACCTCTCCCATTCTTTGCTGCTCCTACAGTCTTCTCAAATATTTATGATGTGTATGGGATATTTTATATATATATATATAAATGCTCTGCCATATATATGCATCTCATATAAATGTGTGTATAGATGTGTGTATATATATATAGTTATGCTAAAGCTTATAATTATAATAACACCCAATAAGTCCCTGAAGTTTGAACTTAAAATACCACAACACAGAAAAATCAGAGGGCCAATTTTAGGTGACAAACCCTCTGCTGATTCCAGAACCTTTTCACCACACTCCCACTTTACAAACAAACTGATCAGCAGGCAATGCCCAGCAAAGGAGCTCAGAGCAGCTGCAGCCCTCACCAGGGCCATGCAAACAGCACAAACACCAGCCATGTCCCTTGAGCTGAAGCTGAGCAGTTTTGGGTTTTTTTTTTGGTCAAAATCCATCATTAGGATTTATCTGTGCCAGGAGGACAAGAGGCAACCGTGTGCATGGTTGCATTTTCAATCTGTTCAAGGGAAAAGATGAGATTTAACATTAGAAACCAGCATTTAAACATTAGAAATAACCAGACTTAACATTAGAAACCACTTCCAGCCTCTGAAATTCCACCCTCAGGCTCAAGCATCTCCACTGCAAATAGGAGCAGGGAGCTCAGAAACTCAGTGATGATGAAGCAAAAGCAGTGATTGGGTTCCATGAACAGCACCTGCCTCTTGCACTGCCCCATCCCAAAGCAACAGAAAAGTCCTGATATCTGCCTGGCAAATCCAACAGGGCAAGAACAGACAGAGCTGCAAGGGAGCAGCTGGTTTCTATCCCAATTTATCTCCCCACAAGTGTTTCACATGTTTGAATCCAAAGTTCATGATTGGAGCCTTTACTGCTGAGGGAAGGAGCCTGCCTTAACCTAAGGAGAACAAGAAGATGTTCAAGTGTTTGCAAGCACAACAAAAAAAAAGCAGTTGGTGAAGCCATAAACCACAGCTGAAAGTCACTGAGATATTAACACCCATTTTCCTGAAAAGGAGGAAAGGGTGGGTGCTGGTGGAGGACAACACAGCTTTTACACATTTTCACATGAGCATCCAAGTGCTCATGATACCCTTTAAATGTAATTCTCTACAAAACAGCTTCCCTACAGCCTCTTTGGGGAGAGGGGAAGAGCTGCAAGGTAAAATCTTCCCCCCATTCTGTTAGAATGCAGATATATTAAAAAAATAATAAAAAATAAATAATTTTTTTTAAAAAAATCGAAGTGTCTGTCCTGTGTGGCTTCTCAACTGTCCAATAAGGACATTTTCAGAGTTACCAATTAAACCTTTTCTTCTTTGCTTTCAGAGGAACTGGAACAGAAGCAGAGGGTTGGCTCTACCCAACACCTCCCAATACCACTGGGGAGAGGAGGTAAACATACAGCTTCAGGATATTTGGCAGGACCCCAGGTGGCAAGAAAAGCAATTTGTTTCAAGAATGATCACCAGCACTTTCAGCCCTAAGAAATCCTCCTCCCAGGGCCCAACTCATGGGCATGGTCCTTCCTGCAGGAGACAAACCCACGCTGGATGCATGAGCACACTCTTCCACGGATCAGCTGCAGATTCCAAGGATGTTTTACATTAGCCATCCACACATGATTTAAGCCTCAACTCCAGAGGTTTGCCTCAAAGAACACAAACCACAGAGTTCATGACATTCTCAGAAACAAACACCGACTATTTGAAGTTCACGGAGCAGCCGCGACCACCGGAGGCTCCGAGCAGCACTGGGATGGGTTCAGATCTTCCCTGCTCTGTTGTTCTTAAGCAATTGGGCTCCAAAGGGGTTGGGAAGGAAGCCAACATCTGATCAAACAGTGGATTAACCCCCTCTCCCTCTTCCAAAGGCTTTTCTTTCCAACTTAGGGGGAAAAAAAAAAAAAAAAAAAAAGTGTCTTTTGGTACGTTCAGCTGTGCTGTTCTGCAGCACACCAGAAAGCTGCTGCAAAGGAAGGAGACTTCAAAAATCCAAGCTCAAACCTTACAAAGACTTTCATAAATGTACCAAGGGTGTTCCAGCAACCCAGCAGCCTGGGAATGTGGGTGATGAGAGCTCAGAGACCTCAAAGAGAACCCCGTGGACTCTGCTCCACAGGAGTTTGACACCAGGGGGGTGGTCAGATCAAGGGACCATCAGGACCTTTCCCCAAGGTGCTGTTCCTTATCCTCCAGGAGGAGGGAAGTCAGACCTGCTTTAGATGCAGAAAAGAACCACTGCATTGAGTGGAAGGAGCTTGTGCTGGGAATTTTGAGGAAGTTTGGGTCCAACTCCCACACCCTGGGTTTTCTTAACTCCCAACTGCACCCAGGTTCTGAGGTTCCCAGGCAAAGGAACAGGTAAACCATCAACTCCATCTGAACACCCTCCAGAAAATACCACCTGTACAATGGTTTATTTGATTTTGATAGGCAATAATTTCTTTGCATTGAAGTCTTGGCTTTGGACTCCTTGGAATCAAAGAGAAGCCCAATCTTTAAGTGTCTTTTTACCCAGGATTAGAGCACAAGTATTTGGCAGAGATGGCATCTGAGACCCTGAAAAAGAACTGACATGGGGAGTCTTGGGGCTTGTGACACAGCACCCAAAAGGGTGCAAAACGTTGTTTCTTCCTCAAACATCACAGCATCAACAAAAAAACCAAAACAACAAAAAAAAGCACCACCAAAAATCCAAAACAAAATTTAAAAACCCCAAAAGCAAACAAACACAAAGACAGATTTTTAGCAGACTAAATTTCAGTAGCAATATGTGAGACTACCTAGAACATATTTCAGTGACTTCAATAAACAATTTCCAAGCTGCAGTCGAGGTGATCTTACTTTAAGAAGTGTACAACTTCAAAGCCATGAGATATGTTCTGCCATGAAGCAGCACTGAACTTGGCTGGCTTCCCTTCTCTTTCCTGACAGAAACAAAGGAATACTGTTCTTTCCCAGCAGACAGAAAATACTGGCACATATTTTCAGGGAGACACCTGTTAAGAGTAGAAAAGCTCCCACAGCACAGCAGAGCTGCTCACAGCAGCCCAACAAACCACTTTCTTAAGGCCAAGGGAAGAAGACACCATCACAGTTGAAGCTGAAGATGCCACCATGGTTCTTTTGGATCCAAACTCTTTCTCAACCCAGTGTAAATAATTATACAGAGAGCACAGATGCTTCATGTTCACCAAGGAAGAGTTAGAAGAGGAGGGTTAGTTAGATTTTGTAGATAATGTCTGCCTCCCAGAGTAGCACTTTCCCATTACTTCTCTAAGGAAAAAAAAAAAAAAAAGAAAAAGCAATGCTGCAAAGCCCACTTGGGCTTTGGTTAAGAATTATCTGTGCTTATTCTGCTCCAAAAAGAAATCTCTGGGAGTAAACTATGCTAAGTGTTGTGCACAACTCTCATCCTTGAAGAGTTCTGGCAAGAAGTATCCTTGTGACAACCCCAACTTGAGACACAGGAGACCTGGGAGAAATAAAAAGTGCAAGTGTTTAAAAGTGCAATACCCCACACTTCATAGTTTGGAAGGGAAGAAAAAAAAAAAAAAAAGAGGGAAAGAAGAAGAAGAAAAAAGAGTAAGGCTCGTGGGAGCTAAAAAGCTGCAATGGAGAGATTGTGAGAAGCTTTACCTCCTCAGAGTCCCCACTGCTCCAGACTTCCATCTCCATAAGGTGGCAAAGTAATTATGATTTACAACCTCAGATACACAAGGAGAACTTCCAAACCAAGCTGCAAGAAGTCTATTCCACCTTGTAAATGAAGTTCTGGACAAACTGGTAACTGCACTCAGTTTATTAAGAGCAAATTTATTTGCAACTCCTTAATTCCACTTGAAAGCTTATTAAGCAAAGCTTACAGCCTGGCTGCTGCTTCTTCTTGACATGTCCCACCTTTAAATGTAACAGCCCTGTGCTCCTGCCATTGCAAGTTATAAAAAAATAAAATACCAGCAGTGCAGGAGCTGGACTGAGTGCTGTTACCTTGCTCCCCAAAACCAGGCAGCAAACTCTTGACATTTGGAGATACAAGGTCTAATATCCAAATGCTACAGGAATGAAGTCTGACAGCAAGAGAAGAAAAAAGATCTTAATTGATTCCACCTTCAGCTTTCCCAAGAATTTGACCAGCATTCAAATAGCCCCTATCCAGTGAACACAGAGCTACTTCATCCCCTATTAAAAAATCTCTGCAACTGTAAACAGACTTTCCAGAAAGCACAAAATCCCATTTCATCAGCAGCTTTCTGGAAAGATTGCAAATTCCTGAGAATCACTTGGATCAAGGCAAAGCATCTTCAGGCCTGTTTGCAAAATGCTGTTGACAAACAAATTCATGCAATCCCAGATGCTCCACTTGCTGAGCAAGTTGGGTGTTAACATAGTTTTGAGGCTGGGATTGATTTTTCTTAGGAGGGGGGGGGGG